>VZRE01014453.1:250519-354689 GCA_013396775.1 Cephalopterus ornatus | reverse complement strand
ACAATTTCAGGGTCAACTGGGAGTTGATCCTTCTCACAGTAATGGTCCGCCAGCTCGGGGCACTGAGACTCCCTTGGTCTGTCATCCGTGTTGAAGGTAGAGGCAAACAAAGTCTTAAACACCTCTGCCTTGTCTCTGCCCCTGTTTGTGAGGTGACCATCCTCATCCTGTAATGAGCTGAGGATATTTCTACACTGCCTATTGCCATTAATGTATTTCAAAAAAACTTCTTTTATTGTCCCCCACATTTCTGGCCGGTTTCAACTCCAGCTGAGCTTTGGCCACACGAATTTTCTCCCTCCAGCGCCAAGCAGAATCTTTTTATTCTTCCCATGTCACTTGACCTTGCTTCCACTGGGCATAAACCTTCCTTTTTTGCCTTATTTCCAAGAGAAAATCCCTGCTCAGCCAAGCCAGTCTTCTGCCTCACCTGCTTGACTTCCAACATTTGGGAATTGCCTGCTCTTGTGCCCTTAGGATGTGATGTTTAAAAAGTGACCAGCACTGATGGACCCCAGCACCTGTAAAAACACTTTCCCAGGATACTTTATTTACTAATTCCCTGAGCAGCCTGAAATCTGCTCTCATGTCCAGAGCTGAGGACTGCTGGCACTTTCCATCCTATCAAGAGACATTTTAAACTTGATCACTCCGTGGTCGCTGTGGCCAAGACAGCCACCAATCTCCACTCTGCTCACAAGATCCACTCTGTTGACAAGGAGGGCATCTTTCTGAGTTGGCACCCTTAGGACCTCTCCATAAAGTTGTCATCCAGGTATTTTAGAAATCTTCTGGCTACCAGCTGTGTGGTGCTCCCAATTAATTTCTGGCAAGTTGAAGTGTCCCATAAGGTCAAGGGCAGTTGACTTCGAAGTGTCCCTTAGCTCCTCAAAGAATAACTTGATGGCATCATTGTCCTGGCTGGGAGGTCTACAGCAGACTCCCATGATGACATCCACATTATTTGTGTGCCCCTTGATTCTTAAGCAGAGGCTCCCAACTGTGGCATTGCCAGCTGTGAGTTCCATACATTCTAGACCTTCTATAACATATAGTGTCACTCCTCCACCTTTTCTGCCCTGCTTATCTCTACTGAAGAGCCTGTAAGAGTCCAACAGGGCACTACAGTCATAGGTCTCATCAAACTAGGCTTCACTTATGCCAGTGATATAAAATCTCTGGGACTGGGCCAAAGCTTCGAGCTGCTCTTGTTTGTTCCTCATGCTTCATGCATTAGTATGGAAACATTTCAGGTGTGGTACACTGTAGCCAGCATCTCCTGAGGCAGACTGAGGGATGACATTAGTGCTTGTTTTCTCACATTTTGGCACTCCATCCCATGGCTCATCACTGGCAAGCCTGGTTTTGTCCCTTTCCCATATCCCAGCTAGTTTAAAGCTCTGTCAATGAGCCCCACTAGTTCCTGTGCTAGAACTCTTTTCCCCCTCCGAGATAGGTGCATCCTGTCACATGTCAGTAGAACAGGTGTTGACTGAACTGCTGCAATGGTGTGTTTTAGCATTCTGGATTTCTAGTAGCTTGAGTCCATCAAAGCAGTGTTTGTCCCAAAGTAGCCGTGGCATGACTATGGCCATACAGTGACTTGCTGGCAGAGCTTGGATTAGAATCTTACAGTCCTGCATCAGTTGTGTCCAAAGGCTATTTCAGAAAACTATCCTCGACATGCAGGTTCCCATAGCTAATAAAATAAAATAAACTGTGCTCCCTATCTTCTTAATGGTCAGCAATGTATGCCAACACTATCACTGGAACACGAAAGCCTATATTCTTAAGCAAACAAAATTACTTGAACTTTAAACGATACTTTCAGGTAGCAGAAGCTATTTGTGTCACCCATGGGCTGGGTGTTCACTTTTCACAGCTTGCAGCAGACACTTAATGAAAGTCATCGTCTCTTGCTTCCACACTGTACCAGCAGGCCCAAGGTAAAAATAAAGTTACACCTCACTGATCAGCATTTCATAAATAAAATCCAAATTTACATGCATAGGAAAATACAAGTTTGAATGTTATTTTAGATTTCCTGATATCACATTGTTGTCCTAGAGATCCTCTCTGAACTAATGGCAGCTGTAATACATATCATCCACAGCAAGTCACTCCTCTGCAGCCCTCCATCACCATTTCACTACACTGTTTCTGTTGATCTGTATGACCAGTCACAGATATCTGTATATTTGTATACTTGTTTGTGTTTCTATTGTGAATACATGTTCAGTCTTGCTGCTGGTTGGATCTGGGAACATGGAGTTGTGGCAAACTCACCTCTACTGATCGACCAGATTTGGGAGCTCCTAAAAGAATTAACATGATAACTCTAAGAAACCTTAGAAGCTGTAAAAGAATTATAAGTCAATAATTCTCTATATTGACAACTTCTTCCAAAACATCTAGAAAGCCCTAAAAATGCAGGTGAGGCTACCAAAAGTATGCTTTTGTCATCTTTATAGCCTTCAGTTCACAGCTGAAGTCCTTCCTGGCAAGTGAAACAAAAATCATCTCATTATAGCAACTTCAGCATGGAATTACTAGTCTCTCAATATGTTTGTGATAGATGCTAAAACGCTCAGACAAACCAAAACTGAAATGCTTCTGTCCATGCCCAGAAGCTTTTCTTTTTTTTTTTTTTCTTTTTTTTTTTTTTAGCCTGGGTATTTAGGAAATTACATGGATAGTTTAAGAACTGTATAAGCAGTGAGTAAGTGAAGACTTTGAAATCACAGCTATGAATTTAATGATTAGATTCTTATTAAATTGCAATTCCAGTGCCTAAGCTTTTGTATTTCCTAAAATGTACTGGGATTAAGTAGGCCACTAAGAATGTCAGATTAATTGTAATAAAGTACTGTAAGGCAAAAAAAAAGAAAACCCAAGACAACTTGAGAATTCTTAAAGCAGAACTTGGTCAAAACAAGTTGTCAATCAGCTACAGAGTTAGGTCACTGGAATCTAAATCCTTTTTTGAAACTGGAGGGCCTATGCCTAATACTGTCTTTTATGTTTTGGTCTGGCCTTTCAATGATTTTATCAGTGATACTCAAATATATTATTGCAAGTTAGCAGGACTTGTGGAGAAACACATCCCATTTCCTTCTTTTCTCAGCCTATAGTTTCCTACAGTGTCACTTGTTTTTGCTCAGAAGAAACAAAATATGCCTGCATTTGTAATTTGGAAAAATTTTGTAGATTTGTGGTATTAGTGGCATTGACTACCTGCCATAAAACTTTTTAATGAGTTTCACCATCTCCATATCAAGTTCTGCAACTAATGCAATTTGATCTCAAGAGCCCTTTTCAGAAAGCATGTAGCCTTTAAAGGGCCACATATATTAACTCTATTTTGATGAAAAACAAATCTGCTAGATACTTAACAGACTTCATCCTGAAGTAAAAGCTGGTATATGGTGTTGTTCTTGGCAAAATAGCCCCAGCCTCCTTTGAAGCTGTGATTTTGTATTACCACCCCTTTTCAATAATAATGAACACTGGGTAATCAAAAGTGTTATATGCAGGAAAATATAGTATATGCAGGAGATATGTTATTCTCATGCATGAGGACAAGGTCCCTGTTGCTATAAATCAAAGCAGCACCACTTAAGTTTATGGAACTATCCCAAGTTATAGCAATTCAGGTCTTGCAACTGCAGTCTACTTCCTAGACCTAGAGGCGATTGTGACTGGTAACAGCACATGCTGTACCTGCTGTATGAATTTATCTTTTTGAACAAGACCTTTGCTCAAGTTTGCTTCCACAAAGGCATGCTTTTAGCAAAGAATGAGCCATCAGTAACAACATCAAAACTAAGTAACATAAGTTGAAGGCTCTTTTACATTTCAAAGATGGTGTAACAGAGAGACAGAACTGAAAAGTAAAAGGAAAAAATCCAAGCTACAAAAGCAGAAGGCAGGTCTAGATTTATAGCAGCAACATTTCAAAGTTTAGATACATTCAGTTATCTTTCCAGACAGAGGTCATTTGAAAAGTGTGGCCATGCATCTAGATTTAGATCATTATCTCCACCCTCTTCCTTTCCTCCTACAGCTTGGGATAGTCAGGTCCGGGCTCAGGGCTACCTTTTGTAGAAATAGTCTTCTTGAAAAGCTGTATTCATACAGAAAATCTTGAATATACTTCATTAGGAAAGGTTCAGATACCAGTTAATAATTGCAATAAAAATAATATTTTTCAGTTTCCTTGCTTGGGACATGGGAGAGAGCTTTGCCTACAGTGAGTTCCACTGATCTTTTGTACAACTCATTTGTTTCTTTCTGGGATGTTTCTTAATCAAAGACAAATTTTTTACTGCATGGAATTAGCAGTTGAAGAAAGGCAACTTGCCATCCCCATTTCTCAGTAACAAGAGTGATCTGTATTCACAATCACATGCCATTACAGGAC
Organism: Cephalopterus ornatus; assembly: GCA_013396775.1. Lineage (NCBI taxonomy): Eukaryota > Metazoa > Chordata > Aves > Passeriformes > Cotingidae > Cephalopterus > Cephalopterus ornatus. The sequence goes on along the minus strand of VZRE01014453.1, from coordinate 350,269 downwards.
TGTAATTATTTGGTAGTCTGCTGTGTTCAGGAAGAGCTCAGTAAGAGTGTCTCCATGACAATCGGTCAGTGAAGAGTTTGCGTGCCCTCACAGTGCTTTGGTAGTAGATGATACAGTAGCATTTGTCACACCAAAGACAGTGTGGTGATTCAGGATCCTCTTCCTGTACAGGTGTAAGCGTACTCCTGCAGTAAAGTGCTTGGAGTTCACTGGTTCTGGATCCTGATTCCACTGCATGCCAGGAGGTGTAAGAACAGCATCAGTGGCTTTATATTCCTTCTTCCAAATCTATTCAACATCTCTTACTGTGATGAACACTTTTCTGCCCTTGAGTCAGTCAACAGAGTTGGTCTTAAAGGAAAAGTAGGGCCAAATCCAAGCAACTTTACTACCTGTCCTCAAGCAGCTGAGGCTGCAGGAATGGTCATCATATGAAGCACAGTAATGGTTGAAATCATCTCATCCATTGAGAAGAGCCAAAGAAGATCTGACTGTTCTAGCAAAACATTTATAGAGATCTGTTTGGGGAAAAAGGAGAGAAGAAAAAGGATGACAGAAGAGACTGCATGTTCAGATAAATTTGTTGACACAAGGTAGTTTGGTGTCCGTAATAATGAACATGCATTGCTTGGTCTGTCAGAAATCAGGGTCAATTATAAATCAGACATCACAGCACAACTCACCCTTAGTAAAAATCTAAAGGTATGACTGTTACTATATTTCAAAAATATTTTTCTGGTGCTACAGGTTAATAAAAAAATGTTGGTTCCTAATTGGACTTTGAGGGAATTAAATAAAATGCCCACATTCTAATGAAATACCTTTGAAGCCTATTGTATTCCAAAACTGATATTAATTTCCTACATTCCTTTTGGAGAGGAGAGAAATAACATCATCAGTTCTCTTAAACTTCTCAGACATGTAAGACCCTGGAAGGACAAGCTCTATAAACTTGGTATGTTGCCCATTTGCACACCTGTCAGCGTAGTTGTATGCATTCTGTATGTGCCTATATGAATATATAATTTCAGTAGTGTCTAACGAACCCATCTCATGAAGAAATTGTGTGCAATATCTCTGTTCTCAGAGATCGCCAAACATACAGGAAATAAACAACAGACAGGAAATGTGTCTGTTTCCCAGAGGAACGTGCACTTGTACAGGGATGTTCTATCCCATTCTCAGTGAGGTTGCTTCTGCTCTGTTGAAGGGAAAATGCCATAAACAGTCTATGCAGTTTTTCTGTCAGTCAGACTCAGTGACATTTAATGCTACTGTTTGGAATTCAATTTCCTGTAAACAAATTTGCAGTTCACATACCATATATCAAAGTCAGCATTCACACGCAATCTACTCAATTTAGTATGTGGCTAAGAACTGGTAACATTCTTCTGAAAGTAGAAAAACCTCTGATCTGAATATCTAGGCCAGCAGCTGCAGAGAAATAAATGTAAATTTTTTTCCCATTAACAAAGAAAGGACTCTCCCTAAGGTACATCATTTTCTCTTGTCCCTAACTCTAGGTTTAAGTCCTCTTAGTACAGAAAAGCTTTCTTGCTAGTACTGCTGTCAGTGAAAAGTAAAAGAAGAAAAATATTTCCTTTTGAAAAAATAGATGGATTGAGCAGGATCCTAAAAGGTTGTATTGTTACATCCATGTTTATTTAAGCTAAACTTTTTGGCTTTGCAGCTCATGAGAGGCATCTACATATCATCAGATATAGTTCAAGTGTTTTGGAAGAAGTTCTTTATTCTCTCACTGTCAGTTTCCCCCTCTCAGCCCAGTCCTAAGTATGATGGAAAGTTGTTCCAGCTGCATTACAAAAGGATGATCTCACACAGTCAAACTGTCTTCCTTCTAAATCAAGGTTCTTCTAATTCAAGTTCTTTTGGAGACTTTTCAGTCATAAAGAAGAACAGTTTTAGTACAGGACTGACATTTCAAGTTCAGTTACAGTTTCAGACCACTTCTGTGCTGTAGACACAGGAATGTTGACGGGGACCGTGGGATGTTGTAACTCCTTATTTCTTCTACAGCTGAGTATCTAACTGTAAGCTTCAGTGGCTCTCTGTTACGCACCCGTTGGTGTAATTAGGTCCTGTTCTTCCACAAACTGACTTGTGACCCTAATTCAGCAAGTGTGCTGCAGGCCTTCAATTACTATGATCTCACCTTTTCTCCTCTCTCCTATATAACAACTCCTAGTTTCTTTGCCCTCAGATACGGATGAATAAAGCAAGTTTGAATGGACAGTGACCATTGCACCCTTGAAGTTAATTTTCCTTCCTCAAGTCAACCAAATGGAGAATTTCACCCTAGGGCAGTCAGGCCAAAGCTCACCCCAAATATTATTTAATCAAAATTTAAATACTGATCAATAAGACAAACAATAGCAAAAACTGCCTTTCAGACACACATTTTTAAGTAGTCCAGCAACAGGACAAGGGGCAACAGGCCCAAACTGAAACACAGCATGTTCCATCTGATTATGAGGAAATCTTTTCTTCAAGGGTGACAGAGCACTAGAACAGGCTGCTTGGAGATATTGTGGAGACTCCTTCTCTAGAGATATTCAACACCTGCCTGGACATACATGGTCCTGTGCAAGCTGCTCTGGGTGAAACTGCCTTAGCAGGGTATTGGACTGGATGTTATGCAGCGGTTCCTTTCAACCTCAACCATTCTGTGATTCTGTGTGAATCTGTGATTCTGTAATTTTACATACACCCCCTTTTCTTCTTTATCCAGCACCTCTCATTCTTGGAACCTGTTGCATCCAGCTCCCATTTTGGGCTTTTCCTCTCCCAGTCTCCTCATATTGTCCCTGCTGTCCTCCATCTGACACTTTCCTTTTCCCATTTCTTTTCTAGGTTACTCAAGCTCTCCCTCTGCTCGTGCAACCAAAACCTTTTGCACATTTTTGTTGATTTACAGGGGCTACCTCAGGTCACTACCTCTTATGCCCATAAAAACATTTCTCTTTCTTGCACCCCCATTTTGAGTGTAGGTCTCCACACATCCCCTGAGGGCCACTAGAGTGTGTGGAGAGGTCCAGACTGACAGAAAAGATCCCAGAAAAGCACTCTCTCTTGGGTTCAAGTCTCTAGCAAATACCTCACTGTATTTCTGCAGTTTAGTTTTTACATGGAATTTATAATAACAGGAAAGAGAAATATACAGACTTTCAGTACTTGGAATGGCAATATGTCATGTGGCTAGGAAAGGTATGTCTGGGAGTATCATATAGCTGTTACTCAGCCTAGAGACTGAGGAGCTTTGTGCAGTGTGCTGAGGCGTCTTGAGCAAGTCAGACCAAAATACAGACACATGGCTGAGGCTGTTCTGGATTAGACTGACACAGACAAGTTTCACACCCAAAAATAAGTAACTATTTTTTCTTATGACAACAACATTTTGTGAAGGTAAAAAATTAAGTCTAAATATTAGACCCATCTGACTTCATTTTCAGGGCAGGGCAAGTTTCACTCTCTGCAATACTCATTTAGGCAAGGACCAGAATAGTTTCATATCAAAGCAAACTACAGAGGATACTTATGGATCAGGTTCAGTCAGGCAGAGGGCAGCTGCACTTTCTCTGGAGACCTCACAAGGGAGAAGCATGCTTCTTTATCCTGAAAATCTGCCATTCTGAATTACTCAAGAAAATTCCATGTTTCATTAACTTTCTAGTCATGAATAATTAGATTAAAAAGTTATAACCACTCTAATTACCAGCAGTAACACAGGAATAAAAATATTATGAATGAGAAGAAATGTTTGTTTCTTAAAGCTTTTTAATGTTCTAAAGGATAAAAAAAGAAAGCAGGGTTTTTCTCTTAGATACAGAGGTCCATTTGGAGTAGGATACTCTAAGGTTTGTTCATGCATAAAAAATGAGAATCTATAGGATGGAGAGAGGAGGGGGTATTTGTGAATACCTGCATTCAATAAGTAAAATGCATTCAATAATGTAATTGAAATGGAACTGATGGAAGGATCTCAATTTTAAAGATTAACATACGAATTCCTGTAAATTATCTTGGTAGAAGTTAGGCATTTTCAAAGCCAACTTGGCAATTGTGTGCTCATTTGGTGAAATTTATGGTCAGAAAACAGCATTCTTAAGGAACGAAATAGGCCATTCCTCTTTCCATGCAGTGCAGAAAAATCCCACAAGTCATCAGTGGCATAGGTCCTTTTGATGTATGTTTAGGTAAAAACAGATGCAATTGGATAATCAAGCAGCATATAAAACATATTTCTGGAAGCAGAAAACACATCTTGCAGAAAACACATCTTACAGAAACTGTGTGTACTTCAGAGTTTGAGAAAGAGATCTTCTTGATGATGAGCATGGCTCCCATACGATAAGCAGTAACAATCATTTCATGTTGCACACAGTGAAGCTAAAGCAAACAAGAGTACCGCACGCAGTGAAATTCGATATTACACAAAAAAACACTCAAAATAGGAGCTTCATTTTACTACTGGCACCACTACTGACAACATTACACTGTAAGACTCCATAGTGATTTCTCCACTACGTGGTAATGCAGAATAACTAATTACAAATGGCAAAGCAACTGCAGATAACACAGTTCAGTGGGTTCAATATTTGGCTTTTGGAAACAGTATTCAGGAATTCTCTGAATTCAGGCTCTACCTAAGCACAGATAAACATTTACCAATCCATCTGACAGACAACTGGGACACTGTATGCAATAACATTTACTGAGTACAACAACAGATGATCTAAGTAACTCCTATTTCCACTCCCCTAAGAAATTCATAGTTTCTGTATATTGTCAATGTGTATGTAGTTATCAGTTCATAAAATATATTTTCTTCTATTTTTTATTTTTTTCTCAGTGCACAGAGTTACCTTGCCACTCATTCTATGCTTTCAGAGATGTCTGCTCAAACTCAGGATTCATCATGATTCCTTTTATGATACCAAATTATTCCTTCCTTCGCCAACAGAAAATTAACACCTCCATTTAGTCCATTTTCTGAGACAATATAGATACCCTAGAGGAGCTGCAAATAGGATCTATGCGGCACACAACTACGGGAAACAGTTAAGAGTAAACAAAGATATGTAAATAATCCACCAAGACCTGGATAATTTGAAAGATTAGGGAGAGCAGTTTTTCTGTTTCTTCTCCTCCAGAAATTCTCTGTTTTAGTCAAGTCTTGAGCCATTTATCTTCTTTCAAAATTCATCTTCTGTTGTCATGGCTGCAGAACCACAAAATTTGTTCAAATATATTAGTGACCTTGTGATCATAGATATGAAAAGAAACTATCCTGCATTCAACCAACCAGCAATATTACCTATAATTACTTTTTAACATAAGACCAAGGGTCTGCACAAGGACATGGGAAATTAGTGTCCTAATATCTTGTGCATAAGCATTTGGTATTCTTTAGTTGGATATGGTGTACAAATTGTCCTGTCTAAGACATACTCCACTTTCGTTATTATTGCATTCATATTTCCTTCTCTTAGCATGTTGCTAATAAATTATCCTCTGCTCTCTATTTTTTCTTGAATAAACTCAAGATAATGCTTAAGTTACACAAACACACATTCCACGAGGAATGTAATCCATTACTTATCTGTAAGTGTATCTAAATATTCTCAGTAAAAATAAATTTGTTATGGAGTAAAAATGTCATAACACATGAAAAAGCCTATAAACATCTTTATCCTAATTCCTGTGAGAAAACTGTTCTCATAGTCATTTCAGTTTCCTGCAGACTCAAAGTTCTGTCTAGAGAGTTTTCCATTTATGTAAAATCATAACTATTTCAGCACTGACTCCCACTCAGCTCCCACAATACCTCTAATTCAACCTATGGTGATGTAACATTTGTAAAGACTAAAGCAGATACTGCTGGTTCACAGCGTGAATGCAAACTCCAATGTGACAGGCTGTTCCTGTGTCTGGTGTTTAGAACAGCAGTCTCCAACTAGAGTTTTCTCAGAAAAACTCAGAAATTCTCACTGGAAGATGAAATTGAAGCCTTTTGAGCCAAAGATCTATATCTGCTGGCTCCACAATACAACAAATTTTGATTATTTTTTGCCACTTTTAAATTTTGTATACATATGTACCCACAGAGAAGTAAGCAATACTTAGTCCCTAGGCACTCCTGATAAAAAAAAACTAAAAAACAATAACCACATGGACTACAAAACCCCTTTTAATCTACTACTCTGACAAATCTTGAATACTGTGCAAGATTTTAGAAATACTTATTTAGGGAACCTGAAACACAGATAACAGAGCTGTCTGCAGGGATGTATTTTGTTTTCATAGTAATATTCAAGCTTTCAACATTTTTTTTTTGTTGGAAACATTGCCAGAAAGGAATTAGGTGTCAAGAGCCAAACTTTCTCATCCAAAAGGCATCTGGTGACTGGATGATGAAACTAGAGGCTTGGGAATCAGAATGCAATTTGCCATCCCAGAATACTCTGAAACAGGTAGAAGACAAGCTGAATAGCATCTGTCATCATACCAGTCCAAACCCCTAACTACTGCTCACAAAAGGAAACACTTAGGAAGATAAAGGCATTAACTAGCCATTTTGAGTAAGATCAAAAGTCTGTCTAGCTCTGACTCTTTTAAAGTTCTGAAGCAGAAAAAGGGAAGTGATTAAGAAAACCAAAGAATGTATAGAACCATATACTTATGCATTTACATTACTCTCACCTTTCAGTTAAAAAAAAAAAGTTAAAAAAAAACTTGAATATTTTAAAGTTCTTTTTGCAGGAAGGTCTATTGATACATCTTTTGGTCTGCAACAGTTCAAGGATTAAATTTATTGTTTCTTTCAGGAAAAATACAAAGTTGCAAAGAAAACAATACCAGAATGGTTCAGACACTCTTAATTAGCATCCAAGCATGAATACTTGTTGAATGCATGAATACATGAGTTCTTTTCAGCAGAACATGGTACAGATTTTCCACAGTCTGGATCAGAATTACCACCTAAAAATACCGAATTTGCAAGATTAATTTTTTGTCACAATTACATCAGTGCAACTCTGCTGTAATTGCAATGCAAGCACAGCAAGATGTTATCATTACTGTTTATCCCTAGCTGGTCTCATTTATGCAAAAGAGTGACTATAGCTAATTTTTAAATCCTTTGGCCTTCAGTTCTGCTGTGAACTGCTCAGCTACAGCCAGTATTCAGATTCATTACTAGCGCATTTCCTAGCTCTGGCTTCCCACAGGTCCAGCTCTGCAGATCAGTGTGTGCAGAGTGAAACGTTGCTATTCAGTCGCAATTTCAAAGCAGTGTTTTCACAGCTCAGCCACTCTTAATTCTTTAGTCAAGACTCTCATTAGATCTCCTCTAGCCATATGAAAATGCCAGGGGAAAAAAAAGCTCTTCTACATTACTCTGTTTTTCTCTAACTATTGTGAGATTTGAGAGATTGAGTAGTCTCTGTATTTGAGACTACTCTCATTTTAACTGATTACATTGAGTCTTACTTCTGTCTGTAGTTAAATTTGGCCCTTGACCTGAAAAGACCACAAGAAGAATTAAACTTCTAGGCTTCTGGTTTTCAACAGCTCCTTTTTCTTGACAAGCTAAACCTTCAGAGAATCTGAGCTATAATCACATTTTTCAAAGACAGTTCCCTGTTACTAGTCTTTCTGAGGTTCATTGTGCAGGTGTCAACATCTTGCAACTGCAGTATTCCTCACTTAAATTTCACCTGTGATAATATGCAGCTACTGGAGGAAACTCCATTAATTTCTTAAGGCACGTTAAATATCTGGAAGTTAGCCACCAGTGAAAAAAATTAGAAACTAACTTCAAAGACAGCAAAATAATTATTACCAGATTTCTCTGAATGAGCACAAAAATTGTGTGATTCTTGCAGAGAGCTGATCCTAAGTACCTTCAATCAGCAGAGTGAATACCACAGGCTGGAGACCAGCTGGTTACAGTGAAGACAAAATTACTGGAATTGTGCACCAAAACCAATCTCCTTCATGTGTAATGTAAGTTATTTGATAAGCAGGTGAAGTATAATGACAACTGTTATGCAGGAGGCTGTAAAGTTTATCTCATTGCAGATATACTTATTTTCAAATCTATTTAACTCTGAAAAATGAATATGCAGACAAAGTATATAAAGCCTGCAATTAACATTTGCATTTACAAGCTTTGTTGATTTGTGCTGTTGATACCTTTATTAAGTTAGTTTAATTGCTTGCTGGCAAAGATTTTAGAGGGCCAATTCTGTAGGATCCAGAGATTCTATTTGCCCTAAAGCCCATTAATATCCAACTACAGATGTTACAAAAACAATCCACTAAACCAGCAGCACTAGCCACTTATGAAGGAGTCTATCAAAGTCAAACCAATAAGATTTCTGTCATGTTCAGTTTCATGATCTCAAAAGACAGGAGAATCCCTGACTTGGGATTCTATTGGATTCTATCAGATGGATGATAAAACCAATAAAATTAAAATCTAAACTTCTCCATAGCTTGTGGAGTATCTTCTCAGAACCCCATCACTTTCAATAGATCTTTATCAACTATGAGAGTAATAAGGTCTGAGAGACTCCTCCATGATGGTTCTGCAAAATCTCAGCAGCTTTATATGTTTCCATTCACTAAGGAACAATAAGTGCTGGCTCCACCCTCCCAAATAAAAGCTTCATTGTTTGACTTATTATCATGTTTTCTTTCCTAGTGTACAAAAACCTGTCATTCTTTGTCTGCCATTCCCAGCCAGCTTCAGTTTGGACATTTTAAAAGATAATGAGTTAATGGAATTTATTGGCCAAAACCCACTAAACCTTAGTAAAACACAATTGCCCAGTTTTCACAAATATGTTCCAAGGAAATGAGTGATAAACAGAGTGGTAAACATAGCTGAGTCAATAAGTGATCTGCCTGAAGAATGCTCATCCTTGTAGCAAAGGCAGAATGGTTATTAGTGATGAGAAACATTATGGGAGAAAATTATTAATACAGTTTTTATCAGTTATTCTATAAGAGAAATAACTTTCCAGTATTTTTCTCTCCAATTATCCTTGTGTCTCCAAGTACCCTTTAAATAACACTGCTTGCAAAGCCAGCCGAAATATGGCTCTTGGCTCCAAAGAACTCTGAAGAATTTATAAGCTGTTTTTCTTCATATCCTTGGAGCTACTCCCAGCAGAAGCCAAATCCAGACATTTGCAACTCAACACCAGGAATGACAAGTTAATCTTATCAGTGTGTCAAAGTCTAAGCCAAGGACCTCAGGCATAGGATATCTGACAGATGCTGAGCCACAATAGATAATTCTATTTCAATTTATAGGAAAGCCCTTCTAGACTATTATTTTCTTATATGTTCCTACACTACAATACAGCTCCAAAGACACAGTGAGTATTTTCAGTCCAGATTAAAATTCCAGTCCCTTCAAAGCCCCAGGTAAGCATCATAGTTCAAACAAAAAGGTGGTAGACAAGTCTTCAGAGATGCAGAGATTTGCTTGAGATAATCAGTATCCAAAAGTTCAGATGCTGATGTAATCTGCAAATGCGATCTCTAAATCTCTCAGTTCTTGACATGTTTTTGGAAGTTTGTTCTACTGAGGCTAAGGGCTACACAGAAGCCATGTTTCATGTAATATATCAGTCACTCGCTTCTGGACAGAAACAGGAGATAGTGCAGCAAAATTAAATATGAAAGTTAGAGAAAGAACTTCCAAATACTTGCAAACCTTGGTGAACATTCAAGACACTCAAGCCAATTGGCCAATCTTGATTAAAATGTTTCATATATTTCTACCTAAAACACAGAAGGCAAGTAGGTTCTCAGTAGCATTATGAAGATGAATGTTTGGTGTCTGGCACATGTGGTCTCAGACATACTGCTTCACATTTCATGTCAAGTACAAGGAAAAGCTCAGATTAATCCCTGTGGAAGCAAAACAGTACTTCCTTCTTGCCATGGTGTTGCCTGGAAGAGACTATAGAATGAGTCTCAGGTTTATGATGTGAAATCCTGGACCTGCTCAAATTAAAGCCTCACAGGGGTCACAAGTCCTACCCGTGTAAAACCTGCTCCAGCGTGGGCTTCCCTCTCCCCGGGCTGCAGGTCCCCAGCAGGACCCTGCTCCATCTTGGGTCTCCCATGGGGTCACAGCCTCCTTCATGCACCCACCTGCTCCAGCATGGGCTCCTCCATGGGCTGCAGGTGGGTCTCTGCACCCCGGTGGTCCTCCAGGGGCTGCAGCGGCACAGCTGCCCCACCACGGTCTGCACCACGGGCTGCAGGGGCCTCAGCTCTGGCACCTGGAGCACCTCCTGCCCCTCCTTCTGCACTGACCTTGGTGTCTACCTTGTTGTTCCCATGTTCCCACTCCGCTCTTACCTGGCTGGAATTCTTTCTGTGCAACAACCTTCTGTGCTTAAATATGTTATCACAGAGGCATTACTATTGCTCCTGATTGGCTCAGCCTTGGCCAGCGGCAGGAAGTCCATCCTGGAGCTGGCTGGCATTGGCTCCATGGGACAGGGGAACCTTCTAGCAGCTTCTAAGAGAAGCCAACCCTGTAGCCCCCCCCCCTCCCCACCGCTACCAAAACCCAGCCACAGAAACCCACTACAGCTGCTTATTGAAAGAAATATGGCAGTGGCCTTCTTATCTCCTAAGTTAATTAATAGTTTGTTTGGAAAATGGTAGCTCTATCAAGAATCATGGTCCTGATCATCATGAAAAAAACATGGCTTGCAGAGAAGCAATCATGTAGCAGAGAAGAATCCTTCCATAGTAGCTGCAATACACGAAAGAAAAAATGCATTGTTACAAACAAGTCAACAATGCCAGTTTCAATGAGAAATATTTGGTGTGGGGTGAGAAGAGATTATTGCTATGTGACCTCCAAGAGAATTGTACTAGATGGGCTGGTGTATGGTGATATAACTTACTAGTGCTACAGCTACTTACAGTAGCTGGTTTTCTGTTCAAGATGCTGTTCAATGTAACAGTTTCTAAACCAACATGATTAATTGAGTGTCTACTTTATGCAATCCATGAAGCCAAGTCACAAGAACTAAATGGAAGTTTTCTTTAGTTTGAATTTTTTTAATCAAAGTGAAACTCATCCACTACTACCTCTTCAGCACAAAATATCACCACCACTCCCCACCCCAAGATACAATAGCAATGTAAGGCAAGGATGCATACCAGTGAGATCCAAATCAGAGTCCTGAGGGGCTGGAATTTCATCTGTACTCAAAGCCTGAGTTGTGATGGTAAAGCAACTGCCAGATGCTGAAATTACCTACCCATTCATAGGTCACATTTTGTGCAAAGACCTACCTAGCAAATTCTCTCCCACTAGTCTGGCAATCCCTGCTGTCATTTTTGATAAACACGCTATTTCTCTGAATAAAAACATCAAGTGCAGAACAAAATTCAGGGATAGTCTTGCAAGAAAACCCCTGAAACAATGTTAAGGCACTGTGGAAACTGAATTTGGTAGCAGGTCCCTGAACCAGAGATTAGTACAATTAGCTTCAGAATTTCTAATGCAGATAAATAAATTGTGCATTATACAAGTTTACAGCACACAGATTTGAGATATATTTTCATGTGTTTTCCAAAAGCTGCTTTATTAGAAAAAAATAAACTGATTAACAACATCTCAACAGGTAGCTCAGTGATTTGTATTTTTAGAATAATAACTGCATTGCACAAAACCCCAAAAGCATCCTTGTGATCCTAATATTGCTGGACTAGCACAAGGAAGTAAAAATCAACTTCTTCACAAACTTTTCAAATCACAATTAGTTTGATTCAAAAAGAATATATATGCACATCCACTATATGGATACTAGTACAATACCATTTCAAATGCACTAAAATGCCATTGATGTTGTTACCCAAAGCAGGATTTCAGCATACATTTTGAGGGCCACACATTGATCTGAAGAATTAAAACATATTGAAACATGTCTGATATTGAAAACTCCGTGTAACTGTAGCAGTGTAACTAAATATTCAGAATGGAGAACAAATTCAGCCCTCTAAAACAGATGTTGCTTACACTATGTCCTCAAAGTATGTATCAAATGGAAAAACTGAACCCAACACTTTTCCTGAAGAAAGACTTAGAACAAAGTAATTGAAAAACTGCTTCTTGCCCAATATAGCAATGCATTTCATGAGCATTTCATGATACCACTAGTTAATTTTATCAAACATAATTTCCTCAGGATGCTTTAAAAGCACCTACAGTGTTTAAAATATGTATTTTATATATGCACATTCAGAGGCCTGTAGTCAGTGGCCTTCTGCAGGGATCAATATTGTCTTATTCAACCTGTTCATCAATGACCTGGACAAAGGGATAGAATGTACCCTCAGCAAGTTTGCTGATGACAAGAAACTGAGTGGCTGATTCACCCAAAGCCTGTGCTGCCACAGGCTGGAAATTTGGGTGGAGAGAAACCTAATGAGGTTTACAAGGGCAAGTGTAGGGTCCTGCACCTGCGTAGGAATAACCACAAGTACCAGTAGAGGTTGGGGGCTGACCTGCTAGAGAGCAGGTCTGCTGAGAAGAAGCTGACAGTCTTGGTGTATGACAGGTTGACTTGAGCCAGCAGTGTGTGTTTGTGGCCAGGAGGGCCAATGGTATAATGGGATGCATCGGGCAGAGTGTGACCGGCAGGTTGAGGGAGGTGACCCTGCCCCTCTACTCAGCCCTGCTGAGGCCACAACTGCAATACTGTGTTCAGTTCTAGGCTCCTCAGCACAAGAAAGACAAAATGCTACTGGAGAGTGTTCAGTTGAGGACCACAAAGATGCTTAGGGGTCTGGAGCATCTCTTATGAGGAGAGACTACAGGAGCTGAGCCTTTTTAGTCTAGAGAACAAGAGACTCAGAGGGGATCTCATTAATGCACATAAATATCTCAAAGGCAGGTCCCAGGAGAATGGTGCCAGACTCACCTCAACATGAGGAAGAACTTCTTTACACTGAGGGTGGCAGAGCACTGGAACAGCTACCTAGGGAGGTCATGGAGTCTCCCTCTCTGGAGACATTCAAAACCCACCTGAATGCATTCCTGTGTAACCTGCCCTAGCTGACCCTGCCTGGGCAGGGGTGGTTGGACTAGCTGATGTCCAGAGGTACCTTCCAGCCCTAACACTTCTGTGATTCTGTGATATAAAATAGAAAAAAGGACTAACCTTTCACTTACGTTTAGTTGAAATTTGCTAAATTTTCACACAGTTTTTTTATTTATAAAAGTTTCAAAAAGTATAAGTAACTTAGATGTATTACAGAAGACATCTAAAAGAAAGTGAAAAAGACTTAAAAATCCATCTGTTCATCCTATTCCAGTTACCTTGACTTAATTAGAAAGTTTTGAAGTACCTTGAAATCCCCTGGGATTCTCAATTCACTGACTATATTTGACTATACAGTGGAAAAATCACTGAGGATAGAAGACTATTTCTTCCCACTAGAGAACGTTACTGCCTGTGCTAACTTTAAAGTGAAGGAACTTACGTTGGGATTTCAGCATCACCAAGCAATCGTCATCTAAATAATTGTTTCCTCTCACCACAGCTCCTCATTCCTAACTGTATGAGAAATACTCTGAAAGAAAAAACTTAAAGCTAGCATTTGCATTTGTCTTTGCTTTATGGAAACCAGAACTTAAGAAGTCAGTGCAATATGGCTATTTCACTGCAAAATTTTATCTCAGTTACAAGAAAAAAGTCAGGAAAAGAGCAATGATTTACAAAAGCAGGAGGGGAAGAGAAAGGTTGAATGGTGATGGATTAACTTCCTCTGAGCTGAGAGACAGGCTACAAGATAGGCTTACAAGAGCAGTAAATTTAGCAGAAGCAGTGGTATGTAAAGAAGAAATGAAAAAAAGTGTTTTTAAAACAGTCTTGTTGCATTCATCACAGCCTTTCCTTCCAGAGAGTTCTTGTGTGATCCAGTGACCAGCGTGTGTTAAAAGCCCCTTTCTGGGCTAGGTTGCTGAGGTGTTATGTTTAGCCAGCAGAAACCCAAACTTCTGAAGTTATTGTGCAAGCTAGCCAAAAAACCTATCATTGAACTCTGTTTTTAGCATATTTTGTTTTCCATACAACAGAGATAAAAATGTTAGCTGTGAATAAACAACTCTTTATTAGGCATCTGTATTGGTGGAAAAGCCATGATCTGGGAAGCCAGGATCTTTCAACTTCAAGTTCATGTGCTGTTCTACCCACATCTTATTCCTTCACACTATCATACTATATGGGGTAGGACAGATTGTGCATATCTTTGTCCTTAGCACTGTTTCAGTGCTAAGGAGTCACCAAAACATCCCTTTTGTTTAATACTAGGCAATAGCTTTAGTATCAGACTCGGAAAAATATTCTCATCCCTTAATTTAGCCCACCTCTTTCTCTGGTTCTCTGTAGCACTGCAGTTTCTCCAGATGTAGCCCAAAGCTATCTCCAGTTCTGAATGAGCAGATAAGCAGCGGTCACATATCCTTCTGCCATTCACAAGGAACAGGTGCATCCAGAACTGAAGCAAAATCCAAGTGTCAAATTCTATCTTCCCTTTGGGTACAGGTTCATTGTAGTAAAAATGCCACACACCACTACTGACTGAGTTTATTACAGTAACATGTCTTTACCCATCAGGAGGAGCCCTTCATTGTGCTAAGCCCATCCAACTTTCCATTTGCTACATGTGAGTCAGAATTTTATCAACTTTTCTTTTACTGTGATCTCTCGATGCTGCACTATTAACAGGAGTGAACAAGTAATGGAAAACTATTATGACCATTAAAGTATGCAGAGGAATAGTAGCCAACTTATGCATGTGCCAGAAACCAGAATACACATTTTTTCCAGTACACAAACACTTCAGAAAGGAATTTTGGCCCTGGCATTCTTGGGAAAAATCAAATGCCTGAAGGACATTTAGTTCCAGCAGTGGTGAGGATTTTTCTTGGTTTGGGAAGGTTTGGCAAAGATATTGAAAGATATTATTTTAAAAATAAATAAAATCAACACATTTTATTAATGTTTTGAAAAAGACACGTTTCAGGTAATGCATTTTCAACCAAATACTGAAGCCATTTTTCTAAACTTGCTCAGGAAAGCTTATTGAAGTCAACAGGAGTTTTGTTGAGTGAGGACTGCAGGATTTGTTTCTAAGAGTCATTGAAATACTGTGTTTATTACTGAAGCAGTAGCTAAAAAGGCAGCCACTGTGATTCATCCAAAATAATGATTTCCTTTAAAGACTAAACATTCAGCCAGATAATTTTATCAGGTCTTTGTGGACTTGGATGGAGTGGTCTTCAGTAGACATTTGGATAACCTACAAGAAGCATATGGGCATCCCAGAGTTAGAGCACAGGTCTTTCCTCAAACTAGAAAAATCACTCTTTTCACCTTCTTTTTCTAAGTGTGAGAGGATATTAAAGACAGTGGCAAGTTTCTGCCAGGATGAAGGCAGAGTGGATTTCTGGAAGGAAACATGTTTTCACCAAAAGAAAAGGGGAAAATAAACAAGGTGGAAAAAAGAAGCCAACACTTTCCACTGAAAGAAACAAAAACTATTAAAGGGAAAGAAGAGGTAAAAGTAAGAAGAGCTGCTTTGCAGGCTGATCACTTCCTACTGCTCTTTTTGCTTGACGAAGTTGAAATAATGAACTTCCTTTTAACTTCTGTATTTAAAGGTTATATTA
Source organism: Cephalopterus ornatus (assembly GCA_013396775.1). NCBI lineage: Eukaryota > Metazoa > Chordata > Aves > Passeriformes > Cotingidae > Cephalopterus > Cephalopterus ornatus. Next base: position 334,536 of record VZRE01014453.1, on the reverse strand, counting down.
ATTTGCTCTTTCTTTATTCATATGCTTGCTCTTAAATTTTGGTTGCTTTCATGTTTCCATTGCATTTCCTTCTATGAAAAGAGAATGCATGGATATGGATTTCATATAAAAGAGATTTTAACACTCTTCTTTTACTTTACAGGCTTCTCAAGAGACTGGGGACAAGGGGGAGTTTTAGAGGAAAACCATATTCTAGCAAACAGTCAACTTTGTCTGGTGTCTGACATCCGGCAGTTTAAAGATGCGTTTGAGGAAAGCACTGAATCTCGCATTCCTTGCCAACCTGCCCAGAGGAAAATACATTTTCTAATATTTGTTTATTTACTAAAGTTGTTCATTCCTCTGACTTATTCCTTACACTGGTATGTGTTAACTTTTCCTCTTTATTTGCTGAGTACCTAATTTACGACTGGGGCTGCAAGGCTTCATCACAGTACAGTACAGATAGTCTGGTAATAATTTGCTGTTTGTTGTGTCTCCTGCATCCCTTGTTTAGGAAAGCATCAAAACTCCAGCCCACATGTGTTCCATTGTAAATGGACAAAACTAAAAAACATTCCTTTGCAAATGTCATTTAAAAAAATATTTACTTATAAAGATTGCCAAAAAAACCCAAAAACTTGCAGAAGTCAAAACAGCTACCAAAATTTAAAAAGAAAATAAACAAAATATGTCTGTTTTCATAGACGCGGCACTTTAGAATCATAGAATGTTCTGAGTTGGAAGGCACCCACAAAGATCATCCAGTCCAACTCCTGAAATTTCAGATTATTTTTTGAATATTATTAAGAGCACCACATATGTTTCTTCCAGAATCTGGCATGTGATCTCTAAGAGCACTCACATTTTAAATCATAAATTCAGCAAATGAATCTGTTTTCTCATGAAGAAAGATTCATCCAGTTCGTATGCAGAGTCTATCAACCTGTTTTTATCACCGAATAATAGATTTGACAAATTTCCAGAAGATTTAATCTGGGGAAGTATTTCTAGAGGCGAGACAAGTGCACAAGCAAGAACATTGAAGTCAAAGACCCTCTGCTTGAGAACCCATCTGTTCTTTAAGTAACATATTAAGGCGCATGTTCACTGAAGCAACCCTGAGATAAAAGATGTCTCAAAATACGGAACATTAGGCTTAAGACACTCTTGGCACCATCAAAGTAGACAGCTTAGGTCGCAGTCCTTCACTGGCAAATTAGTGTCATTATTTCAGTGTGTTTTTAAGAGGCATACAGTGCATTTCTTTGGAGTCCCCACTTTCATTATTTTTGGAATTTTTCCTACCTGAATTGCAATACAGAACAAAGTTCTTGTATTTACATAATCACCAGGCATTTGGCTAAACCCAAAGTACGAATGTACCTTCTCAAAATTTGTGGCAGCTCTGCTTATGTTGTGGATTTGGCCTTATTGCACCAGTCTGTGTGCATGTATCAAAATACTACACAATTATCCTTGTGGATACTTACAAATCTCAGCTTGATGATCTTGAAACAAAAATGTGTGTCCCGGAAAGAATTACTATTACTATTTTCCAGTAGAGTCGAATTTCAGTGATGAATACTGTAGCTGGTTCAGCAAAGGGATATAGGTCATGGAACCCTGATTATGGTAGCTTCCTAAGAAGAAAGTCTCAGAGCAGTAATATCTCTAGAATTCACTACAACTCTTTATCCACACTAAGAAAAACAGCATAGTTTCAAGGCGGTGAATGGGACTGGTGTCCATACAACAACTTTCTTTTTAATAACTATTTTATCGTGACCACTGACAAGCATTTGTAAGCCACATGTGTGCCTATTCCCGAACAAATGGAAATTTTCTGTGGAAATTCAACCTTGCCAGGAAATGTTTCTAAGAGATGCAGGATGTAAATCAGACAGAGTCCTCACACTAGAAACTCCGGTTATCCTGTGGCTGAAACATTCATCAGACACTAAAGTGTTCTGTCCTTGCATCCAATCAGACAAACAAGGACTCCACTTGTATTTCCCACTTCCTAGTATTGTCTGTTATTGACTATTGTAAGCAAGATATGTCACTCCTTGGAGCACTTACACTCCTTTACTGAATTTCCTTCTCTCAAAATACATAAAAGTCCAAATAAAAGGAAAACTGGAAATACTTGCCCCATAAAGAGAAGAAAGATGCAGAAAAATACAGTAGCTTCCATTACACAGAACACTTCCCAGGCAGCTCTTTTCAGAGGACAATAGTAGCCTTCAAAAAGACTTAGCTTAAGGCAGAGTGAATAAATATTATTGATCAGTTCAGTCAGTTTCTCCACAGTGCCACTGTCAGTTCTTCAATATAAAATGAATACAAGGGAATCTTGGATCCAGAAGGAAAGTCAGATCTGCCATAAAACAGAGGATGATGAGTCAAGTAGCATCAATCCCACAACTATACCTTGTGTTTACTGGGGTAGCATGGCAACTGACGACAAATACACATTTCTTGCCAAAAGTCCAACACCCAAAGAAATGAAACGAAAGAAGTCCCTTTCTGGCCTTCAGTCTCCAGACTTGCTCTGAAGTGCTGACAAGAGGAAGAGCATTCTCTCCTGATCCTTCTCTGATGGCAGCTTTCTAACATCTTTGTTGTAGGCCTAAGTTTTGTCATCTGGAAAAATCACCACTGCACAAATGCTACTGGGCAGAAAAAGTTGGGGCAAATGTTTGGCAGCTTTATTCCTGCTGTGAATTGTCATAATTACAATTTCAAATAATAGTTTCAAGTTAATCACAAAATTATTTCTTGTATAATACTTATGAAATTGTGGATTGATTTTGAGCCAATCCTGAGGAATCATGACCAATCATTATTAAGTGCAATCTATGTTCCTTGAACACCACTGGATGTGAAGATCACAAGATTCTTTGACTGAAGGAATGCAAGACTGACATTAAGTGTATTAAATATTCATAATTTCAAATCAGTGAAGATTTGTTTTCAATTTACTTTACTTGCAAAATAACTGGTGATATTTCAAGAAGAAGAAATTTCAATGCAAAGAGAGCACAAAACTTTAATTTGAAATGTAAGTTAGAGAACTATGATAGCACTCAGTTACCTCTAGATCTGGAGCTGAGCTACTACGTCCAAATTCAGATGAGGATTTATAAGCCCAGCATCTTTTTGAATCAAGCATTTTGGGAATGGTATGTTTCAAAGATTTGACTCAGTCATTACATGATGATCTGAATGAGGGTTTTTAAACACTTTCATCAAAAAACCACAAACAAAAACCAACCAAACAATACTCAACAAAAAAAACCCTACAATTTTGGGGTACAGTTATTTTGATTTCATTTCCATTGTAAACGAAAGCAGTACTTGTTTGTATAAAATCTTGTGTTCACTCCCTTTGGCATCACAACGTAAACTCCATTGGTATCATCACACTGACAAAAACCTTGTCTGACACCATCTCATCCCACTTAAATGACAGGCAGTAACCTGGACACCATTTCCCTAAGGAAGGTGAGCCAATTTCTTATCATGAAATCCCATGACAGCTTTTCAAAATAAGTAAATAAATCCTTATTGACTATCACTTTGATTCCACACCTTTAGCACTTGTTTTGCCTATCTGACCTGTAAAGAGAGCAGAAGTTATGGAAGCCACTAAAAGAGTAACTATGGAACAAATGCACAGAGTATTACTGAGATTTAAGGGCAACTTCTGTCTGCCACTTAGATAGTTCTCTGGGGATGTGACAGCCAACATGAAGAATGTTCAGCATCATCACTGTCTATTTGAGGACATAAAGTCTGTACAATGAGACACCCTCTCCTAACCACTGTTGGGTATATTTATTTACAGCTGGAATGATAATTACATGGATGGTTCTTTTAAGCTGAAGTATGATTCCTCCTTTTCACTTTAAAGGAAGGGTGATCATACTGAATCTGTTATTACAAGTGGTGTTTTCTTTTTCCTGATACTATATAAGACTGCCAGCCTGCCAGCTCAGCAAAGATATCAACAAGCACTTGTTTTGTTGACCAGATGAATACAAGTGCATTTCAGTTTAAAATGTCAGCATTTCAAATACATTCTTTTGAAGCAAAAAAAAAAACAAAAAAACACTCTCATAAGGGAAGGAACACTGCTTGAGTGAGTTCTCATGTACCTTCCTCAGCTCCAGAGGATGCCAGACCTGTCTCAGAGGAAAGATCCACTGTGGCAGCGCCCCATCCAACTCATGGCCATGTTCTGCAAGGAAAGGGCACATGGCTTCCCATAAAGTAGCTATAAAAAAGTATTCTATAATTTACCACAGACTATTCTATAATTTACTACAATGCTATGGTCCTATATGTACTCTAGAAACCTATCAGTCTGAGTAGAAAAAGATCTTCCAGCGGTTTTGGTTTTATCTCTAGACTTCTATACAAATGTGGGAAAAAAAATTCTATTAATTTTACAGAAATTTTTTGCCATGAATAAAAAAAATCACATCTATACAGGAAAAACATCCCATCTAAATAAGAAGAGTTAGGATATCTGATACTTCAGAGGCCCAGCTGAAAGAATTACCTCTACTATCTGACTTTCCAACTATTATAGCATTACATATTTTCATACACTAAACCCAGACCTATTAATATAAATCAGAAATTACTTCCATGTGTTTCCATGTAAAATATTCTCTCTTACAATGTTTAATAAATTTCTTGTTTCAAGAGATGTAAACTGATGCCTTCATCCAGCAAAGTACTTAAGTACATGTTTAAACTTGTGCACATTAGTAGTCTTCTCCATCAGGTTCTAAATGAGGATGCCATCATTTCCTCTCTGCTGAAGTCTTTCCCCTGTAGTAAGGTGAAGTAAAATGATGTTGAAAAGGGACAAAGCAAGTGTATTGCCACCATTTAATGCAGTCATTGTTGGGAACCACCAGTGGAGCAGTTTGAACAGATTCCCACCATGCCACAGGAAGGATTCCCTCTCAGGTTCTGGGTAGCCAGAGATAAAACATTAAAATGAAGGTGATCCAGAAAAGGTCAGCAGCGCTGAATACATCAAAAGCAGCACACAGGTGGTTGAGGATGGGCTATTATACCAACCTTCCATTCCCAGTTTCTCCTGACACCACAAATACTGGGGTTTCATGCAGTGGTAGATGGTTATGCCCTTTACAATAATTAATCTCATCCATGTCTTGGCTTCCTTGCTGAAACATTCCTGTGATCAACATTTTGACTGAGATTAATCATTACGTTCATATTCATAATTGTAGTATTTTATTCATCACCTGAAAGTCACAAGTAATAAAATCAAAATTAATTTCTGCCTTTTCTTTTATTACTTTTTCCTGCTTGGTCACCTCTCTTTTATCTTTTTATCTTCTCCTGGCTTCCTTCACCTAATATATTATTTTTCTATATATACAATAATATTTTACAATATATTTTATAATATATTATTTTTATGTTCTTTTTCAATATTCTTTCCTTTCCTTTCCATCCCTTCCTTTGCCCTTTCCTTTCTTGTTTTCCCCTTCCTTTCCTTTTTTCACTTTCTCCTTTCCCTTTGCACCTTTTACCCCTCTTTTCTTTTCCTCTTTCTCTCCTTCTTGTTAACTTTCCTTTTATCATCCACTTCTCATTTTCTTTCTTCCGCTTTCTTCTATGCCATGATCTTTTTTCTTTCTACTATTAAAAAATAGTACATAAAGGCATAAGTATATGTTTATATATTAAAATTTTAAAATTTCATTAACAGATAATTTCCTTTTACAATTTCTTCTTTTAGAAGACATTGTCACTGTTCACAGTGATTTAAGAAAGCTGCGAATTAAAGCAAGAAAAATTGTGTTAGAAAAATACATAGACATGAAGGCTCAAGTTAGCATACAAACATACATACACAATAAATAAAATCCTAGTCTACATAACTGCCACTTCCCTATAAATATTTGTACACTTTTCCTGGAGATGAAATAAAGCTGACATTTGGCAGTGCTGAATCTGTATGCTTCTTTAAATTTGGGCCTTGGAGATATTCGTGTTTTGTAAGAATAAACTTATAACATTTTCTTTGTCTTATGTCTTGCACATTTTACAACAGACATCACAGGAAACTTTGAAGTCAGTTGCTTGAGCATAAAAGGCAAAGTCAGAAGCTTGGGCACTGAAAAAACACTTCAGAACTTACAGTTTTTATACAGAAAACAAGAGACAAGAAATAACGTAAAACTTGTAATACACTTTTTGTGTAAGTGTTTAAACTAATCCTCATGCAGAATTGACCTGAAATAATCTCAGAAAACCTGATACTAATTGTGGTGAATTAGACAACACAGTGGGACATTGGATTTTGCAAATCCCCAGTCATATTTGTTTTAGCTTGAGAAGCCATTTGCACACAAGCAGTGCTCTGGGTCCTCAGTCCATCTTAAAGAGAAAACATCTTAAAGAGAAAACATCACACAACTCTATTTTTAAACAAGGCATTTCCATTTGTTTGTATGACTGAAAATTCTGAAATTTGAGGAGAAAACAAACCAGCAGTTAGTTATAGTGTGACAGTCACTGTTATTTAAATGCTTAAATAGCACCCTGTGGTGGTGCTGGTCAGTGGCAGCTGGCAGGAACCCTGCACTGAACCAAGGTCTCCTCTGAGAAGGGAAGCACTGTAAGGAAGCACCTGTAAAGAACAAATGTTAAGTGAAGACATAAAATCCAGCTCCATTTTCCAAGTAAAAAGGGTTATGATTATGTCTGTACAAGAACACGGCTTGTTTGTAAGCTCTATAAATGGTATGCTCAGGAGTGAATACAGTCACATTCAGCTCAGTGCCATAAGAAATGCAGGAGCAAGCCAACTTGGCTACTCAATTAAAAGAAAAATACCATAACATTTAACGTAAAATTGAGACATTGCATGAGATGGCTTCACATTCCAGGACTCTCTAAAGTACATTCTACATGTTGCCATTGCTAACTAACTGTAACTCATCTGTCAGTTTTCTCCAGCATTTTCTCCACAAACTTGATATTTAACAAAAAAAAAATCCCATGAAACAGCTAGGTAATAGTCCTAAGAACACAAAATTCTTCACCTTACGGACATGGAGAAGCTAATAACCGTTCTCTCCTGTCTGCTGGTCAAATAGAAACTGCAGGATGTGTGTTATCACTACATCTCCCCTTTGGGACTCAAATAATCACTCCAATATTGTGTCATATAGGCATATTTAGTGACTTTGTACAATACTTGCCAGAAGTAAAATAACAAAATACACAAAGGTATGAGCAAAAAAAATATATATACATACATACTTTAATCAATAAATAACAGGAATGCAGCCATGTAAAAGCTGTTGCTATCAAACACCATTTCAGTATAGGATCACTCTATATGTCTTTGGGGAAAATAAGAAATAACTTACCACTAAAATGACATATTTAGAAACTGTCATGGAAACAAACCCACTCTAAAAGAAACATCACACAAAACCTTCTGAACTTTATGACTAAATACTGAAAACTAGCTAAGTGATTTTATCCATAAACACAGATATTTTTGCTCATGTATTTGCAATGTGCAAGTTTACTGAAGTCTGAAGATCAGTCCTCTTATACCAGCCTAAACAAAAGGACTCAGAGGGAGGCATCAAGCCACCTCTCTGCTTTATTGTCTGAGGCCAAGCGTGTGCCTGGCCAATTTTTCTGTACAAATTTTAACATCCTGAAGGCTGCTCTAATTTGTACCAGTTGGTGAGGTTCCAAAGGAGCTGCCTTTGTGGCCATAGCTGACAGGGACTCAGGAAAGCATCAGTCATGGCTCCATGCTGACACTGGCACCGAGACAAAATACGGATTTTTCTGGCTCTTTGCTAGAAGGCATGCCACCCACAATTTTAGAAAAATATCAGGTATCAGAGTGGTGCAAAGTATTCTTGACGGCAATATTTCGGAATTTTCTATTTTAGCTTGTTTATAAACCTATACATTCAATTACTTTTTGTATTTAACATGCAGATAGTTAAAATGTACATTGTTAAAAGGAGAAGGGCTGGATCCTGAGGCAGGAGACCTAAAGGGAAAGAATTAAAAAATATTTTTGTATTTTTCTTCCACAATGTGCAATACTTAACTTTCAGTTTGCTATGTATTTTACATTTATTTATTTTTCTTCATATATCTTTGTTCTGTGAAAGCAATGTCTATGTACCATTAAACGGATCTTCCTTTTTCCATAGATATGTAAATATAAGACATAATTATAGAACTTCTTCTGTTGAAAACAGTCATATTTTACACCTTTTTTACTCCTGCCCACTAGGTAGTGATTTTCTTTCTTACCCATGGATTACTCTCTTTCAAATCCAACATTCCCAACTACTCATTTGGTGGAGCAGAGAAAGCTTTTTCAATCCCTCCATTTTGCTGACAATGCACGTGAGGTTGCAGAACTCAGTGTTGTCATCACAAGAGAAATGTTTTGGTAAATTTGAAATATTGTTTATTGTAAATTTGAAATAATGCAGTTACAATCTTATATGCAGATATTTTGCTTACAATACCACATAACTTTTTAAAGTTTGTTTGCAACACATGGAAAGACCTCTAATCTAAAGTATCAAATGCTTCTTCTTTAATAAAAGTGTTCATGTAGGAGATTATATCCATCTAACAGTTCAAATGATTTGTCTCCTGTCAAGACAAAGTCCTGGACAATTACGTGCTCCATGCAAAGACAGAAGCAGCATCCACATGATAGGTCTCCATGTTGCCTTAGTTGGTTCAGATAAAACAATTTTCTTTTTAGTAGCATGTCTCTAATTCTTTGTCAATTTTTAAAAGGAAATATAACCTTTCAGATTAAATCTTGCTATGACTATAAGTCATTATGTGGCTAGAACCCTTCAAAAGTTTGTTAAAAAGACCCAGTAAGCCCCAGTCTTTCATAAAATTTATGCAGTAAATAATATCTCATATATATATGTATATATATTATATATATATATTATATATATAAATAATATCCCATATGAATGGCATGTTCTTTGTATTTCCAGTCATCTAAAGAACAATAACATCATATGGCATGGTACTCAGATGAGGTAACAATCCAAAGAGCCAATTCTGCAAAGACTGCAGATAGGTACTTGGAGAGGAGATTCACATAACAGAAAATTAAATAAAAGCTTCCTTAGGGAAAATCATGGTTATAAAAATAATATTTTTCCAACCCAACAGGGAAAAGAACACACTTGTCAGAAAAGTGCAAATGAACTTTATAATCTGAAAAAAAAATGAGTTTTCTTAGAATTTCAGTGAAAGAATTACAACTCAGTGACAGAGTCCTATAAGGAGTCATGGATGGACTGTTTTCATGTACATTGAACAGTTTTGATTAAAAAAACTTAAACTAACAAACTAGAGCTGCAAACATTTGCACTATTTTCCTCTGGTTCATCTAATGCTTGCGTTCTGAACACTCCATTTTCTGCTTTCTACTTCAGTCTTTGAAACATAAGGGTGAGCAGCGTTAGTTCATAAGTTCAGAAATGCTCATTTCTTTTTAGAGGAAAATTTCAGATAATAAAAGTTAAAGTACTACTAGAAATACAGTTCTAAGCCTAGGAAATGGTGGGTAGCTGCTGTTGACATAAATGATAAGTAAGAAAGTACTCATCATTTTTAAGAGTTTAGGTGAGAGTTCAGGCAAATAGGTCTATATAATAATACACAATTGGTCAATTAAAAATCTTTTGCTCATCAGGCAACCACAAAATCCTTTCCTTAGAGCTGCTTTTGCTCCCTACTTGAACATTCCATGGTCAAACAGAGGTAGCAAATTAATTTTCAGTATGCCTGCAAATCTTCAGAAAGCCTTATTGCTTTTAAATCATACTGCCTCATATAACCGAATAAGTATTAACTTAAAAGTATGTTTAACATCTTATTTGTCTTGCTTTTGCCCTTTATCTGCAGAGAAGTGAAATCCTTAAGTTCCTACTACAGTTCCTGAAAATAAATCTGCTTTCAAATGTATTAATGGTAATTTTTTCATAATTTCTATGGTAACTTTTTCCTGCACAGGGACACTATGGACATCTGTCAATTAACAGAAGCAGTTTATAAAAATAAGTAAGAGGAAGACACAAAAATTAGTAGAGGTAAGGAAATCATTTACCAGGTTACCAGAGAACAGCACATTACTTTAACTATTGCAGACGACAGCTAACACTGGGAAGACTAATCCTGTGTTCAGCAGTCCTAAACTTTTCCCCTGACAGAGGATTTCTACAAGAGGCCCTGGATAAAGAGGGTTGGTTTTTTTCCAAGACCCCAGTATGAGGACTTATTCAAGTGACATTTCACTTGAAGGACTAACTGGCTCCCTATGTCTGTTATCTTGCATTCAGTAGACCACAGTCTAGCTGATCTACACAGACTCAGGTATCTCCTTCCCATCAAATTGTTTACCCAGCATTACAATTTTTTTTCTTCAATTCTGATATCCAGAAGTCTCAAAGCCTAGGCTATATAGCAATTACTACTTCAGTTTACCCTGGCTCTCATTCATGATGAGGAGACATTTTAGGGCATTAAAATCCTTTTTCTACTCAGTTATAAATAATTTTGAAAGTAACTGTGATCAGATCAAATATATGATTTGCATCAGCATAATTTTAATGCCCCATAGACATTCCTCAAAAATCGAAACTTTTAATTCCTCTACATTTTGGGACATCAAAAATGTAAATATACAAATAACACAATTTGCATGGAAATAAGTTAACAACAATATGCTGATTACTCTGAAAATTGTGTATGTCACTGTAATTCTAAGCTATCACTCAGTAGAGAAGACAGTCTTAGAGTTCAAATCACTTCATTCCACTTAGACAATGCCCTGTATTGCATTCTTCCAATTTATTTACCACCTTTGACAGACCAATTTTTGTAACACTTTTCATTAAAAGAAATCTGGAAAACAAACAAGGAGATAGAAACAGCACTGGATTGCACTGCTCTAAGCCCAAAACTATTAAATGCTTAAGGAATCAGAATATCCTGAGCTGGAAGGGATTCACAAGGATCACTGAAGTCCAACTCCTGGCCCAGCACAGGACAATGCCAAGAGTCACACCATGTGCCTGAGAGCATTGTCCAAAGGCTTCTTGAACTCTGTGAGGCTTGGTGGCATGATCATTTCCATAGGGAGCCTGCTCTTGTGAGCAACCACCCTCTGGGTGAAGAACTTTTTCTTAATATCCAACCTAAACCCCCACAACACAGCTTCAGGCCATTCCCTCATGCCATTCTCTGGTCACCAAAGAGAAGAGATCAGTGCCTGCTCCTCCCCTTCCCACAGGAGGAAGTTGTATATTGTGATGAGGTCTCCCCTCAGTCTCCTGGATGAACAACTAAATGACTTCAGATATTCCTCATATGGCCTTTCCTCTAGGCCCCTCACCAACTCTGTAGCTCTCCTTTGGATGCTTTCTAACAGCTTTATATCCTTCTATTGTGGCTCTCAGAACTGCACACAGCACCAGAGCAGAACAGAGCGGGACAATCCTCTCCCTTGACTGGCAGGTGATGCTTGCCTGATTCCCCCAGAACACGGTTGGCCCTCCTGGCTGCCAGGGCACTGCTGACTCATATTCAACTTGCCAACAACCAGGACCCCCAGGTCCCTTTCCATGACACTGCTTTCCAGCATCTCATTTTCCAGTCTGTACAAACATTCAGGACTGCCCCATCCCAGGTGCAGAATCTGGCACTTCCCCTTGTTGAACTTCCTATGGTAGGTGATTGCCTAGCTGTCTGATTTGTCAAGATATCTCTGCAAGACCTCTCCACCTTTGAGGGAGTGAACAGCTCCTCCCAATTTAGTGTCGCCAGAAAACTTACCTAGTACACATTTGAGTCCTCCATCCAAGTCATTTATGAAGATGTTGAAAAGCACAGGGCCTAAGATGGAGCCCTGTGGAACCCCACTAGTGACAGGTCACCACTCTGATGTCACCCCATTCACTGTCACCCTCTTTACTCGACCCGTTAGCCACTTGCTCACCCACCACATCTTGTGTTTATCCAACTGCGTGCTAAACAGTTTGTCCAGAAGGATCCTGTGACAGTATTGAAAACTCTACTGAAATCCAGAAAGATTACATCAACTGGCTTCCCTTGATCAGCTGGGTGGGTTATCTTGTCATAAAAGGAAATCAGGTTGGATAAGCAGGACTTTCCTCTCATGAAAGCCATGCCGGCTGTGACCAATGACTGCATTGACTTTCAGGTGTTTTTCAATACCTCCCAAAATAGTCTTCTCCATAACTTTACCAGGCACTTAAGTGAGACTGATAGGCCTGTAGTTTCCAGGGTCATTCCTCACTCTTTATCAAACTTGGGACAACATTAAGACTTTGTTTAAAAAGATGTTTACAACCTTCATTTTTGTTTAAGAAGTAGAAAGAGCAACAGTCCATGTCTCATAACGCTACTGTAAGAGAACTTCAAGAATATGTAGGAATGTGGTCCACAGAACTCACAGCACTTCAAAGAGGGGTTTTTTCTTTACACTGACTCTCCACATGCAGCTGGGAAAAGGCAGAATCAATGTCCACAGGCTAAGCTACATCTGTGCTCTCTATCTTCCAAGGCATGATTCCATGATGTTCACTGAACAGCATGGTTTGAGGATTATTTGAGTGTTAGTTAGCTGTAATCTATTCTAAGCCTCTGTAAACACAAACACATGCAGTATTTGTCGTATCACATTGGTTGGTCAGGGCTACCTCTAGACATGTAGAAGACAGGAAAATGTTAACCACACTTAAGGAATGATGATGCCATCCAAGCTGCCCTTTGAAAACTGCAATACCAAGCAGTACTTTAAACACAATCACACTCAAAAGGAAGTATAAATAGTATCTAGGACTACATTAAATAAAAATATAATTTTTCATCCTTACTTATCACAACAGATCTTCAACACACACTTCTCTGATTGAATAAAAACCATCATGCATGGTTTTTTTCATGGGCATGCAGGAAGAGATTGCTCCTCAACTGCTATTTGGATAGCAGCATCCCTTAAATTCTTATTCCCAGGCACCCAGTTTCACTTTGAAACCTTCTTTGATAAATATCTGATTTAATTTCTGGACAATTCAGGGGAAGCACAAACTATGCCTTTTGCATTCTATTTCTGACTCATAAGTAGTTTGACAAATTGTTTACATTTTCCCTTTAACTTTCCTATCTGTATCCTGGAGTAAAAACACTTTGCTGCAAAGAATTAAGTACTGTTGAGTGCTGTATAAATGCCAACTGTGGTAAGAAGAAAATGGAACCTGGATGAGACCCTAGAAAAACAACATCACATGGGCAAGACTAGAAAAATGAGGGATAAAAAAGATTTAAGAACACCAAGAAGAAATTAATAATATGTAAGACAATTGCTTTTAATCTGCTTGATTCCCCTGGTTTGTCAGTTCCTCTACCTCAAGAGAAAGATAGGATAGATATTAGGTGAACTCAAATTCCATTATGAAGCCATACCTACCTGGAGAGGAAATTATGACTCCCCAAAGTGGACGTAGAGTCCTCTAGCAGATTAGACTTCACACATACAGGAGTGCTGATGGAATTGCTTTACTGTTTACAGCTAAATTTAGCAAGATGGTTTTAATCTCTCCCACAGAGAAGGTTGCTTTTGTCTCATCTTGATATAAACAGAGCCTGTTCTAACTGTAATACTCTGGGAACAGAATAGTATTTCTACAAACTGAAGTGATTGCTGATGATTTCCACTGCTACCTGAAATTTCATTCATGTTTAGGGTAAATATCATGTCTTTGTTAGCAAATGAATACCTTAATCCACAACCACTGTAAGCAACATTTCTAAGAAAACACTGTATTTCTACCTTTTTCCCAGTGAAGGAAAAAGTGTGTGCTCTTGGAAATTGGTCTGTTTTTCAAAACTGCACCTTGAGGTTCTCAAAACAATAAAGAAAAAAACAATCTCCTCTGTTTGCATAAGCAGAATGTCTCTTTTAGCAGCTGATCTTTCCTTGTACAGGGTGCCTCAGCAAAAATGACCACTAAATAAATAAATTGTGCCTCTTTCCCTTCATCTGTATCTTGCTCCTAAAATGTCTCATTTTTTTAACTTGATTGATCAGCGTTATTTGGACAAATGTGTTTGCATAGCTTTGGCAAGCCAATGTGGGCTTTTCCCTTCTCATGCTGGAAGGAGCCATTTATTTCAAAGAGTTAAACAGCCACAGGGACCCTTGAGATGTTCTACATCCTCCAGCTCTGGTATGCACTCTGCTGAGGTTTGAACGATACCCTGTGCAGCAGCCCCTTTGAGGATATGGCTATGTAAACCATACAGACTCTTTTCCTACCTATACTAAAGGCCTAGTGTCTGCAGGAAAAAACTAACGATTCTTGTAACTGGAAAAAATAACTGCTAAAAAGAATCAACAACAGGAAAGGACTGAAATGGATAGGTAATCCAAACACGTGCCTGAAATTCCATCATTCATAATATAATTGGTACAAACGTTCTCAACAAAGCTCCACTGTTAGTCACACACACCATTGTTTACAGTGTTGTAATGCTTAGATTAACACAGATATAACTGTACCTCAAGTCTGGGACGTTTGTGGCGTGGCATAAATCAACGTCCTGTTGCACATCTGTTTATTTTGCTGCCTTCTAAAACAGAAGAGGGAGTCAGCAATAAAGATGAAGATCCCGTATGTCCTGAAGTTCCAGAGCTGCATGGGTTTCTTTTGGAAACTGGGATCATTAAGTGATAAACACTGTGAAATAAGCCTTTTAAACACAATAGCCAAATTATTTTCTCAGTCATAAAGTGTAGCTCAGAAATTTTTTCTCTTGAATCACTCCTTTTTCTCAGAAAATAGAAATTAATAACATCCCTTGTGTTACCATGTGTGATGGCTCTGGGTTACTTAATCTTGTGATTTCTCCCATTCAGTATATACAAGCAACCACTCAGACACAGCAAAACGTTTTGTGTGTGCAGGAAAGATCTGATTTGGAAAAGGTACATTAAACTTCATGTTTTCACTATTAATTTACATAGCCTTTCGCTTCTGGAAACAGTGAGTTGTCAGACCAGTTGCTCTCTGCTTCTTCACTTAAAGACGGACAACATTTCATGATCACACTTCAATAGCTACAACATCTAAGAACATTTTACTCACTTCTAAAAGGCTCCACAGAAAATGATCAGGTTTATTTTGACAGAGGAAGTGTATTTTTACACCTGCCAGTCCAGACACCTTTCTTAACAGTCAGTTGGTCCACTGTTATTATAAATTCTGATGCCCTTTTTTGTTAAGCATGTATTATGCTACTGTAATGGGATGGACAGAGAAAAAGTGAGTCAAGGAAGGAAAACTGATCAAGGATGAAGGTAAACAGCAAGGAAAACACAGATTCCTAAAAGGTTCTTTCCTGGCAGGGAAATAAAGGCGAAGGTTGTATGAAGGGTATTAGGGATCAAGGAATTGAGGGATCCATCTGCATTGACTGAAGAAAAGATTTCTGGATGTAAGACATTTGCTATTATTGGAAGACGAACAGAAGGGACAGAATACAGAACCTCTGTAAAATGAATAGACCCAAAGGACACTAAAACATAGCATTCCAAATAATTTAGGAAAAACACTGAGGGCAAACATTTCCTTTATATAACTTGGCAGGCCAGTGCTAAAAAATGAAATGCGGATCTCTAGCACTTGGCAACACCAGATGGCCAAAAAGGCCTTGTGTGAATACTGTACAAAGCAACTGTGAGTTTTAATACAATTTATCACAAAAATTATGAAAAGAAAGATCTGCTACTCTGCCAAATTTTAAAATGTTTTTCCGATCTGTTTTCTTCGGTTTTTTGTTACTGCCATCAAGACTTTTTAATTTTAATAAATATTGCATATCAAGCACTAACAATTTTTTTCTATTTCAAAATATTATTCAAGCAACATAGAATTAATAGCACAATGCTCAGAATTTTCCCAAAGGTGTGTTAATAATTTTGTTAGAAGTTAACTTATCTGTAGTGGGTCAGTCCTGGAACAGCAAGACTTGGAGAAAGCAGTCTATCCATACATTACTATAAGTAAATGCACATTCTTTGTCACACAGGCAAAGTTCAGCCAACTGATCTTACTACTTATCAGTCCACTCGAGTTATCATGTCCCTTTTTCCCAGTCGAGAAATTTGGTGAGTGCACTACCTTAACACCAGTTCTGGAAATATTCCCTTATGAAAGAGAAGTATTTTTGATACTTAATTTATGCCACTTTTCTATGAATTAAAGCTGTGATACATGTTCTAGAGAATGCATCTTTCTGAGGCCAAAATACTATAGATTTTGAGCAGTCACAAGACCTTGCACATACCTAGAGGTCTAGGTCTAACTTGAAACATCCGGAAATAGAACAGTAGATTAAAATTCGTCTACCTTAGGGCCACTGCTTATGAGATAAAATATTCTCGGGTTCATAGATAATCATCAAAGTTACAACTTACTAAAATCGTGAATCAGATAAACAGGAACTGGCCTAATTCACCTAACAAATCAAACCACGTCTGGAAAATAGGAAGGAGAGTTCTACAGGGAGCAGATCAATCCCATAACACAGATCCTATTAATAGTTTGACAACAGTCTATCCTGAGACTTTAGTCCATGCCTCGACCTTAGCAATGCTTAGCTTCCTAGCTTGTTGTGAGGTATCAACAGTGACCTAGATATAGTCAACTTCAAACAACTTCTTAGTTTGTTTATTTATTCTCTGGGAATTTACCAATGGCTTGCAAGAACAAAGGAAGAAGCCAAACCAAGTTTTTCAGAAGAAACGGTACTGTAGGCTCCCCATTGCTGCAGGGGTAATGGCCAGGCCTTCACAGAGAATTTGAAGAGCAGTCAACAGTGGACCTGAGGCAGTATAAGACTAGTGTTTGGGGCTGTTGTGAGTTGCCTCTATCCTGAAACAAAAGTGACTTCTTTTTCCCTTTTCAGGAATTTTCTGATCACTTTAAGTGGTAGAACGTATTTTTTAATTTTAAAATAATTTTAAAATATTCTATTATAAATGCAATTCCAAGGACAATTCCTTGAAATTGTATTTCAAGTTATCTTCTCTTTGAGTGGCAGGCAGAGCCTAGTACTAGTATACTATAGCATATTTTAGCTGCATGTTCTGTATTTTGCCATTTCATCCTCTGTCATATGAATAGAAATCAACAACCTCATGGACAGTCACGGCACGAGTACATCATTCATCATGCGCTAAATGCACTTAAAAAAGCACCACTTAGTTAAGGAAAAAGGTTAGTATTAATTTTTAATACAGAAAATTAAAAGCACATTTTTAAGGAACTACCATGGTGTGCACCAAAGAGCAACTTGAAGTTAAGAATATGCAATCTCTTCTTCTCTGTTTGGGCTTCTCCGAGTACAAGAGAAGTTTGTAGAAGATAAAAGAGTGAATTATTTGAGAGATTAACAGAGAAGAAAAGGATGTGTCAAACAGCCTTCTTCATTTATTGCTGAGCAAACATCTAGCTTCTTTTTCACCACATTTATTTCTCAAAAATATGCATTCCCATTTTTAGGATAGGTAAAGGAGCTTTACAAGGTTTCTGATTTTTTATGATGAACAGATATGAAAGATGGATGGGTCAAAGATGTTATTTCTGCCTCTGTTCTAAATGATGTTTTATTTTAAAAAACTTATTTTCAGCTGCAAGAATTATTCAGTTATGAAAGCAAAAGCCCACAGATTTCAACAGAGCAAGAAGCTGGCAGATTTCATGATCTAGGACATGCGGGTTTCTGAAGAAGCATCACTATTATTTTCATTATAAGATCTAGAAATTTTTCTTATTAAATTATCCTACTAGGCATAATTGCTTCAGCATCCAACGAAAAAACCACTTGTTTAATTTCTTTGTCTTCCCTTTCATTGGACCAGATGATTGCATGGAAGCTCTTAAGATTTATCAAGCAGCAAATCCTGACAAAAGTTACCCGTACAGAAAGTTTTATAGGAAATTATGCCTTTTGCAACTCGAAGGAAAGAAACCTGAGGAACGCAGGCTGAAAAGAACTGAAAGTGTGTCAAGTCACCAAAATAAGGCCATTTTTAGGACATATTGATCAGGAAATTATGGACTTATTCCTGCAGCTTTGGATCAGTTGTCAGGAAAGCCCTGGAAAAGAGCAAAAAAAGGGTCAGTAAACCAGATCTTGAATCAAGGACAGCCAACATGGTCTCAGGAAGGGAAGGGCATGCCTCGCTTACTTGCTGGAATTGTTTAAGCCTGTGGCTGCCAATACAAACATGGGGAATGCTGTGGGTACTGTGCACCTGGATTTTCAGAAAACACCCACCAGAATTCCTAGCTGAGATTACTGTCTAATGTGCAAAGCCAGAGTCTAATTCAAAAAGGGCAAAGGGGCCCTCAGAGAAATAAAAGGCTGCCCCTTAGGCAGGAAACAAGGCAAGCTCCTGTAAATTGCCAGGAGGTTTCTGGTGTTAGGAGTTGGCCTTACTAATAAGCTTATAAATGCTCCATGAGATGGAATTGGTATGTACTTACACTTTGAGAGAATGAATTACGATACATCCCAAGGCACAAATAGAACATTGTATTATTAAGCATGAAGGCTCATTAATAATCAAATTGTAATTTCACTAACTGTATAAAAGCAAATTTCAGCACTAAAGAATATCACAGCAAAGGACACCACTGTAAGCTCATGCACAAAGCCACTACAAAGCTTACTAGAAACCTAGACTTGAACACAGCAACGAAGTTTCAAGCCTGAGCCTCTGAGAAAGAAAAAAACAAGAGTAACTGTGAAGCTATAAATAACTAAATTGTCAACTTAGCTACAAAATTGAACACAAAAATCTACATTTGGTTTGATCTGAAATAAAACTGGAGAAAAAAATTTAGTTAAAAAAAAATATTGAGGACTAGGAAAACAAACTGACTCAATTCTTCCTAGATGTCGCATTTCCAAATACCAGTAAAAAAAGCAAGGTAACAATGCTATGAAATAAGAAATGGGAAAAAAATTCTCTTTTATCTACTGTGCAATTGAAAGCACTCACTCAAAATTAAGAAAACACATATCCCCTGCCATTTTCCTAGTTCCCAGGAGTCCAACTTGAACAAATGCACTATAAAGGGAGTTTTTATACCATTGAATGTATTTGTTCTTCCATCGAAATTATTCTCCCTGAAAAAAGTATTTACATATTTATTTAGTTGCTTAAAAAAAAAATCTTCTGATCAGTGGAGAAACATTCTAGTCCCCAATTTAGTTATTATTTTACACTAAGTAAATTTAATTTAACACTGACATCTTTAGATTGGGCTAGATGTCTTCTTCCAACCAGAAAAATGAGAGCATTCCGTGCAAACCTCTTCAACAGAGAGGACATGCTGCGGTCTGGGGAACTCAGCCTTAGAGCACCCAGCATTTTAAGTATCATAACTCCTGCTGGACTAAGACAGCTGTCCACTTTGATTCCAGGCAAACTTGAGGAATCATTTCACAGATTTCATCTCTAGTTATCATAAAAATCTACTACCATTTTCCCAGTGCAGAGAATATGAAACCCAAAGTGTATTAGTATTTTTACAAAGCCTAGTCTACAGGTATGCATTTGAAAGATGAATCATAGAACTCATTGCTTGATTTCTGCAAAATCCCCAGAAACTTTGTTTTATCAATCTGTAAAATGGAAAAAAAAGACTAATCATGGTAATAGCTAGAGACATTTGTATGATAAGTGAAATAACTTTCAATCTGTAATAGTTTTGGAGATTATCAATTGTATTGTCCTGTACTCATTTTTGTAGGTTAAAACATGTCTTTGATTCATTAAACAAAATATTTTTGCTTCATTTTAGTCCTTTCTTAAAAAAAAAACAAAAACCACAGCACCACTTGTAAGGCTTGATCCTATACAAACAAGTAGAGGTAACACAGGGGAAAACACAGCTTTCACTGCTGTAGGAGGATAATGCTGCCGTCCCATATGAACTTCTTTACAAGATAGGAACACTTCCACCCCAGCTGTCACTACTAACAAGAGAATAAAGTACCCACATTTCACCAAATTTGCAGCCTGATAATGAAATATTATAAAATACCAGAGAGGGGATGGAGTCTGTGGCAGATGATTCAGTGTTTTGAGAGTTCTGTTCAGTAGCAACTCTGTTCTTTATATTTACACAATGGGATTAAAAGAAACAGGAGTTTATATCAGTGATTAATTTGCATGTTGAAGATTTCGTTGAAACCCTTCTCTCTCCTGGTTACATCCAGCCCTCTATTTCAATAACCACAGAAAGAAATAAGGCTATTGCCACAAGACCTTGTGGCTTACTTCTCAATGCATTTTGCATATATTTAATACTGTCTTTATCATGCCAAAACCACAAAACTGAGATGAGGTAAATCAGCTTCAATTCTGAAACAAACAGCAAACATTATTGTCTTGCATGTTTATACTACTACTTTTTTCATATGCAATCAACTACGTGGGAATGAAACTTCACATTAAAATAATTTTTTGCAACATCAGGGATTGTTTTTTTAGGTTGGGACTGTGGCCTCAAATTACACTGAAGAGATTAACTGAATGAATGAAGGACAAGTTGATTTTCTGTGCACTGTAGAAAATACTGGTAACAATGGAACAGTATTTTGCAAAAGAGCAGAGAAATGCACAGTTACACATAGATTACAAAGTGATACGGTGTTTACTATTTGTTCACTGAAAGTTTGTCAGAAATCATGGATTAAGGTAATTTTGCAGTGTAATTACAGTACTGTATTTTAGGAAGGCATGATATTGATAATTTAGAGACTACATTAAGTAATAAAAGCCCTGGCAAGTTCTAATTCTAGAGCATCAGGTCAGCAAATGCAAAAATGGCAAAAGATGATTTTAAGAAAGATTTTTGAAAACCTCAGTGGAAAAGCTGTGAATCCAGATTTCATTTAACACAAACCACTAAAGCCTGGGGAGAGAAGGCGTTCCTCAGGATGGCTCTGGTTTTGGCACTGTGCTTGGTGTTTAAATAACACAGTCAGAGTATGTGTTTTCCTGTAACAAAAACTAAATCAGCAAATCTTTTTTTCTTCAAAAAGAGAAAACCAAGCGTCACATTCAGAGCCTCTATCTCTGTGGCTGGATAATGGAATCAGACAAGTAATCATTGTTTGAATCAATCTTTACAGCACATAGCAAAGTATAGGACACAGGCAAATGTCAAGTTAGAGGCAAATCACCATGTGACACCTCCAAGAGAGGTGAAGAGAATTTAGCTTAGCATATTGCATGGTTCTTCTCATTGCTACACAGACTATCTACAGAGATAGCCAAGCCTATGTGTTAAGTGTCACAGTTACATTACAGCCACGGGTATGATAAATAAAAGCACAAGGTTGAAATTTCATGAAACAGCTTGTGAGAATGCTACATTACCTCATGTAAATTTTAAGATAATGCTCAAAAGTAGCAAGTTCTATGGCTCTTACATTGGGGTTTTAGTCAAATTGTCAAACAGAATGATGGCAGGTATCCTCAAAGAAAAGAATTATTGTTTATCTGTTCCTAATTAACTAATCCCAAATAACCACCTTTCTGACCTTCACTAATTGTGGACAGTTTCTCATATTTTGTGCAGTATCATTCCAGGACTCTCCATTGTTAGTCCTGCATTCCAGGTCACCCAAAAGAGCTCAGAACTGCTGCGTGCAAACCGACACTGGTACGGCTCCAGCAGCACACAGCCATGGCTAGGGCCCTACAGAAGGAAGCCATCAGCATGCTCCACATAGTCATTATGCACTCAACCCCTCCTTCCCATCAGAAGTGCCAATATTACAGCCACATCCATCTTCAGAGGGACAAACAGAATGCATCCATAAAATTAGTTTGGTCTAGACCTGTTTGTTTGACATATATTGTTAGAACTTGGTGCACATCTCAACCAGTTCAGCTTCTCTCCTTACAGCAGGTAGAGTAGATTTGAATGCTAACGGAAATAGAACAAAACTTTGCAACCCTGTAAAACTGTTTCCAATGCACCCTGCATTTCATGGGTGTCTGCTGTAACAATGACCAGATCACTCCAATTCTCCATTCCTGGATGCTAAGAACTGGTGCTACTGCCTCTGGAGGGAGACCTGCAGGGCTCCAGGGTCCTCTGAGTCTTGTGACAGGGACAGCAAAGCACTTCCTTGCAAACGTTCCCACCTCCCATTTCACACTGGGAAGTCTTCATCTCTTCTGACAGAGTCACTCACAGATTTGTTCTGTGGGATGATTATTCTCTCTAGTCCCATTTCATGTAAATCACAATGCAGACAAAAAAGTGATAATTATAGTCAGATTTCTAGGTAGTTTTGTGTGAGCAGATAAGCAGAGTTAATACAAAAATCTGCTTGCTAAAATCTTGGGATTTTTTGTTCTTCTTTTTAGATGTATTTATCATTTAAAAGGTTCCTTTGTGCCATGTACACATCCACAGTGTGGATGCAGATGGAGGAGGAAGGCAAACAATCTTGATTTATTGGGGTAAAAGAGTATGTCTACTTCAAAAGTTAATGTCACTGTTGGTAAGATTATTAATTATGGTAAGGTGCCTTGGAGTTACATGAGGAATACAGCACTGGAATCAGCAATAATTCCAAAAGTACATACTTGTTTTTAGAGATGATCTACACAACTGGGTTACAAAACAAAAACTCTTCACTCTTTTTTGTTATTTAAAGGTACTAAATGCAAGTCTCCCAAGAAGATACAGTGCCACACTTGCTGACAGATTTTGTTGCTAAAAGTTTTTAAAAACAAGTAATGAATTAATAATACCACTGCAAAGAATTTCATGTGTGTCTTGTAGTTTGACAGGATAGGAAAAGAAAAAAAATTTTTATAAAATTCTCAATTTCCTACAAAGTTCTCTCTAAAATTACTAACTTAAGTTAGAAGCACAGATCAAATAACTGAATAATAGAAAGACATGTAACAGCTAAAAGTCATAAAGGATAAAAATAAAAAAATAATAAAGTCATAAAAGCAATAGAACCCAAGGGAATGGCATGAAGCTGCATCAGGGGAAATTTATGTTGGATATTAGCAAAAGGTTCTTCATGCAAAGCGTGGTTGGGCACTGGAACAGGCTCCCCAGGGAAGTGGTCACAGCACTAAGCCTGACAAAGTTCAAGAAGAGTTTGGACAACACTGTCAGGCATATGGTGTGATTCTTGGAGCTGTCCTGTACAGGACCAGGACTTGGACTTGATGATCCTTGTAGATCTCTTCCAAAGCAGGATATACTGTGATTCTATTCTATGATTCTTTCTGTCTGAATTAACACAGAAATCTTATCTTGAAGTTAAATACCCATGTATGTAATATCACAGGATATCAGGATACAACCTGATCTGACTTCACTACTTATCCCTTGTTTCAGAGGTAATTATTACCTCTGAAAGTGTCTTAATCACAAGTACAGATGTTTGGACATGCTTCTTAAAGGCCAGATGCAGGGAGCCAGCATCCAGCAACAGAACAGCTCTGAGAGGCCTGTAGTCCCAAAATTGCTTTTTCAACTCGGCAAATCCACCAGTATGCATGTGCCCCATCCCTGTTTTCCATTTTATGCAGTAAATGACCATGAGTCTTACTGTGCTTGAGGTAGGGAGTATACTACATCCTGAAACACCTTCCAAATACAGTCATCATCTCATCACCTCTTTGTAAAGAGAATTGTTCAAGTTCTGAAACAACTAAAATGCCCTGAATCACCTTCTCTGCCACCCTTGGCTTCTGTGCAAGAATAAGTACGATTGACAAAAAGAACTTCTGCTGGGCATTAATCTCCTGTTGACAGAACTGTCATACTCAGTCAGGTACATTTGATGCAGATAATGATTTAGGGTCTGTAAAATACCAATGTTGATAGTTACAATTTTTAGCTGTCAGATTATATTCCTCTACCAGCAATCTGTTTTCTACCAAAAATGTTAAATGGTTCTCTGAATTATAAAGGGAAAAAAGTGAAACAGGAAGACACCATGGACAAAGCTGTAATTACAGAATGTCCTGGTGACAACCAGCAAGCTCTGGAGCCTTGTCCTTCTGGTTAATTACGATGTCATCATCCCCTCAATGCTCACTGTTTATAGGGCTTTACTTCAGGGCCTATCATTTATTCTATATATTAACATCTAAAACTATAGCCATGATATAACCTAGTCATTGGGAAAGGCCACAAACCCTGCTATGGTACATCTCAATGCCAGTGCTGCAGATTTACTGCATCTGAGACCGAATCACAGAAAGCACATGGTTTTTAAAACTGATCACTGAGGAAAGACAGAAAATCAATGCTAATTGAAGGTGCTTTGAAGCAATCAATAGCTCTGTACTTCTGGTGCTGTGCACTTTAAAAAGTGTCTGCAAAGAATGTTAATTAATTAACCCATATTCACTCCACAGCAGGCAAGTCAGTCCTACTGGACATATGTCTCATTTAAATCATTAAAATGTATGAGCTGAGGTTTAGATGTTAGGTTTTGGTTCCTATTTTTCCCATGCGCCAAACCAGAAACAGATGGGGAATATCTGTTTCTGATTTCTACTGCAGTGTATAGATCAGGAGGAGCTCTACTGAGTAAAGCCAGATTACATATAAACGATTTGCCTTGTATATATTGTAGAGGATGTGGAATTAGAGCCCTGAAACTTGTTTCAGACCAAAATATTTCCCTCTCTCTTTAATGTCTCAATAACAAACTTCTCATACCTCTGTTTCCAAAACGGAAGACATTATTCCCAGTCAGAACTAACCCTGCCCAAAATCAAGCAAACGTGTTTCAAGTTTAGGAAAGAAGACTTATTTTTTCTGCAAAGCCTCCCATGACTGTGTCATCTAGCACATTACTAGAGAAAAAGGTATTTAAAAAGAAAATTATAGCACTGCAAAGTTAAGTTCTTGCATTTGACAGAATATTTGCTACTGCCCTTGAGATTCTTTCACTTCAGATCCAAGATACTGAAAGTGACATATTGCGACTTGCTCTATATTATAAACTAGCAAAACTCTAAATAAAACAATATTTTAGCACCAGAAAATACATAGGAAAACCTCTCAACATCCATAGAAATGTTGCTCATATACAGGCTTAAATGGGTACCTTTTTTAAACGTCTAGGTATGCACTTCTAAAAAACAAATGTACCAATGCAGAACCATTTCTGTGCCTGCATACTCCTATGCAGAGACAGAGCATTTTTTTCCCTCCTACCTTTTGAAACCTACACTTGAAATATTTTAAAACTATTATATCAGGAGTTAGGACCTGAAAAGGCAGTTTTCCCTCAGGTGTTTCCCGTTTGCCATCAGGCCGGGCAGCCAGAGGGAAACGTGCTCGGGATGCCGCGCACAGCCCCTCCGCGAGTTACCTGCGGCGAGAGCCAGCCCGGTGGGTCTGCGGGGGCGGAATGTCTGAGCAGGGCTCCGGGCCGTCGTGCAACCAAGAACTCGCTGCCCGAACGGTCTCTCGGCCGGCGCTGCTCCCGCACCCAGGGCGGGGGCTGCGGGGACCGCGGGACATCGCGGACCGCGGGACATCGGGGACCGCGGGACATCGCGGACCGCGGGGCTGCGGGGTCGCGGCGCGGCCCCACGGCGGCCATCCCGGCGGGCGGTGCGCGGGCGCCCTCTGCTGCCGCTCCTTGGCAGCGGCACCCGCGCCCGTGCCCGGGGAGGCGGGTCCGGGAGCAGCGGTACCCGGGATACGGGAGGGGAGGGAAGGCACGGCCCGGGCCAGCCAGGAGGTGGCAACTCTCTGGGCCTTCGCGGGGCTGCGGGAGTTGGCAAACAAAGA
Source organism: Cephalopterus ornatus (assembly GCA_013396775.1). Lineage (NCBI taxonomy): Eukaryota > Metazoa > Chordata > Aves > Passeriformes > Cotingidae > Cephalopterus > Cephalopterus ornatus. The sequence goes on along the minus strand of VZRE01014453.1, from coordinate 308,596 downwards.
CTAGCAGGAGTTACCAGTGGGTTAATAGATAAAACGTGTTTTTCTCTTCAACCGGAGGGTAAAGCTGTTGTAAATAAGAGATGACAATGCCGCTGTGGTGTTAAAAGATTTATGGGTGCACCAATGCCTACGAGCATCCTTTTGCACGGCCATACCCTCAGCGGTACCGTCCAGCCCACAGAGCTGCACTGACCCAGACCTACGGAGAGCACTAAGCGCAGCTCCCACAGGGCACCTCTGATCTCTGGTGTCTCACCTGGCAAGTGAGTACAGAAGCCTCAAAAAATTAAATTCAAGTAGCAAAAATATTCAAGCAATCAGGTCTTTTAGGTCTTCTGCTTCTTCCATACCAGAAATGAGCCTAAGGGGATACAAGATTCGAAATTTCACCTTAGCCGAGCCAAACAAAACCTGAGATGGCAACCATTGGAACTCCTGCACATCCCTGACTGCCAGTGAGATGATGGCTTTCTCTCTGCCCTTGGTTCAGCAGAACGTCTGAGGCAACTGCGAGTACTCAAATTCGAGTAGTCCATTGTTTTGTTGTTTTCCTCAATCTTGATAAAGGGACCAGAACGATTATGGGAAATAAATTTTCATCCAAAACTCTGTCCATCTGAGTGAGGTGGCGATAGGGGGCAGACAGTGTTTTGTGCTAAATGAGTACAGAATGAGAATAAACAGCCTACAACCTTCAATCCAGTCTTAATAAAAAGTCCAAAAGAACATTTATGACATTAGTCAAAATTAACTGACAGGTCACTTTAGGAAGGCTATATCTGGACAGGGAAAATCCAGGAACTTTTGAAAAGGAGAACTAAATTCTTTCATTAGCATCAGTTGTCTTAAATAAACAGTGTACAAAAATGAGGCTTCATGTTAAACACCATCATTTTAATGGTTTTCAACAGAAGGAAATGGAAAACTTTGGTGAAACTAACCTGACAGATGAGGTAGCAGAGCTGCAATTTTAAAAATAATATCCTTCCACAAGATCCAAAAAAAATGAAACAGTCCTGTGTTTTTCTGTAAGCTCCTTATTTTATTTTCTGTTGCTTTGACTGGCAAGCCCAAATATTTTAGCATGAATTTTATTACTGAGGAAAATAACATGATTATTTAATGAAGATTACGTTGGAGATGTATCCCATACCTCTAATAGCATATTATTAACTTGAGCAAAAATGTTTCTTCAGCTGTTCTTCTCATTAAAAACTCAGTAGATCAACAAGAAAATTAGAGCTATGTTTTTTTCCAGTGTTTTTTGAAATCAACGTTCACAGAAATTATAATTTCTGCAAATATTTTACCTTTACTAAATCTACAATTTCTGGTAACGATTCCAGTAAAAAAATGTAGAGTGGACATTAGTCAGAAAGATATGATATTGAACTATATCTGTGTGACTATCAATTTCCCCATTGATGGTTACTGTGACATGAAGATGATTGGACCCCATGAAGTAAACACTATGGAGAAAAGGAAATTATGGAAATGTGTATTTCTGCTTTACTTGGGATTTTGATAATATCTCCCTCATGAATTTACTGTGTGAATTCACACACTTGCTCTTTACACTCCAAGATTTACATTTCAATCTACCAGAAGGACTACATTGCAAATTTAGTCCAAACCTCTCAATGACCCATTTTGAGATACTAATCAGATCTGCTAAACAGTGGCACACACTTGTCTAGAGGTTGCCATCAAAGATAGCAAATCTCTTGAGCAACCTGAAATGCAAGACACTTGCCGAACTAAATACTATTTAAGATCCTTCTGACTTGTGTAAATGTAATGATCAGTAGAGCAGTTTCAGGAACAGTTATTACAGAGGAAAGAGTGAACATTAAGAGGACCCTACTTGTTCCCTCACAGTATTACCTGGAGTTACCTAAACACCAGAGCATGGTTGCATCAATAACTTGATTGTTATGGACAGGGAGAAAAAGACTTTTTTTTCTTTCCTATGTAGTTATATCATAGAAAGGAACTTAATTATTTCTCTATAGCTGATGCTTTATAGTCCTTTACCCCTGCTAAAACTAACAATACAAGTGTTTGCTATGATAGGAAACATATTATGGGGTTTTACAATAGCTGCCCACTTCTAACTGGAGTGAAATAAAATTATTATATTCCCATATAAACAACCTTTCAGTAATATTTCATATTCTAGTTAAGGGTGACCAGTACAAAATTTGATCTGTTAACTAGAAGAGTCAAATGTAACTAGCAGAACTGTCCCAAGAATAACCAATAAGGATTTATCCTGAAAAATAAAAGGGGTAGATGTCTGCTGGGAAACCCAACTTAGTGAGAGCAAGAAGAAACAAGAAACACCCTGAACTACAGGTCCCATGTGGCAAAAGAGCAACATTACAGAATGTTTTTCTTGGCCTTCACTAAACAGATGCTTTTCCCAAAAGAAGTTCCTTAATTGAAAGAAAAAGAAAATATCTGTATTCCCTTGATTAAAAAAAAGAAATCACAACTGATACACTGCAGACTATTTGTTTTCAGGTTTGAATCATCTACTTCATGTATGTAGACAATAGGATCCTTATGAACGAGTATTGAAAAGCTCCTTAGCATGGGAGAGTATGCCATCAAACAGCCACTTCAGTAGCCTTAGAGGCTTTTTGTTCCCAGTTTCTGACTGAGGCTGAAGTTGTTTAATGAAGGTTGAAATTTTGTGGACTCTGCTCAAAGAGAAGATAACGTTTTGCATCTGACACACAGGGATTCATGCAAAAATAGATATGGTTACTTCAAACTGCAAGAAGTACAAATACTTCAGGTCTGAGCATTGGAGAACAAAATTAAATACTTGTGCTTACACTTTCAACAGGAAAAGAAGAAATAATCACAGTTTACAGGAGGGTCTCTTTGCACCTGCAGTTAAGTTGCTGCAGTCCATCATCTCCATTATCTTTGGAAGCAGACTATTCAAAAAATGTTGAATCAGACTTACGAAGAACTTTGAGTGGTTCCTGTGCTGTCTCCTTGCCTCAGTCTCAACCAGGGCTGGAATCTAATAACTCGGAACTAGGGACTTCCTGGCAGAATATTATATTTCAGCTTACAATCATTCTTTCTGGGAATTGAGGTAGTGCTGTGGAGAGCGCTGAGTCCCTAACTGTGCAGGCTGGATTAGATTTACTCTAATCTAATGTTTAAAAACAATATTTACCTTGCTTTAGTGGAATTTTAGCCATTTCCTTTATTACTTTGATAATACTTCAGAGATAGTTCTCAACCTGAACAGGAAGGAAGAAAAAATGTCCCAGGTAAAGTTACAGAAGTCTATATAAACATGATTTTTTCCAGCATTCTGATGCATATTTTTATATGTATATAATATAGAAGCTATTATGAAGAAATAGTTTAGTACAAATATTTAAACGAAGCACCAGGAATTGCATGCTATTTGGCATATTCTGCTCTCATTATTGAATAAGTAGTGGTGGTTTTCTAATGTACTGTTGATAAGAAGGCAGCCACAAGGTTAATCTTCCAGGTTTCTAACACTCCAAATCTCCTTCACATGAGACAACACAAAATGCATTCAAATTTTTATATTCTTGTAATAAATCTATGTATATCTGGCAAGCACCAACTTATTTTCACCAGTCCTGAAACTGTTTGACCGGATGTAGCTTGGAGATTCATAAATACAACTGTAAGGGTCAAAGTTCATTGTCATCATGTCTGGCTAACACAGGCAATTATTAAAAGGCAGGAGAAAACTATTTGTGCCAGAACTTGAACCCTTTAATAATTCAGAGTTCTATATTTAGAACAGAACAAGGAATTACAATGCGCAATATTTTGGGCCTTTATTTCCACTCATTCCATTCAGGATTTCAAATAGAAATCCTAAATTGCCACAAGTTTTGTTTTTGTGTGAACAGTTCTTCCAAAAAAAGGACAGAAATTACTTTCAGAAAGAAATCATTATTTAAATAACATGATTCTGTCCATTTACAAATACACTGGCTGAGTAAGAAAATCAAATTAGGGGGGAAAAAGACTTGGCATATTTCACCAGTTTAAAGGATTATGAAATAAAGAAAAAGTTAGAGGATCTGTAAACCCAAAACACCACAAAGGTTGCTAATCCATAGCTATTTATGGTGCTATGCTTAATGACAATTTTTGCAAGCAAACCATTTGGTAAGTGTTTCATCCTGAAGAAATGAAAGTAACAGTAGTAAAACTCAGCCGTTATATAAAATCATGTATCTTTGAAGAGACATAAAAATTGAGTGATGGGGTTTTTTCTTAGGAAAAAAAAAAAAATTATTCCAATTGCTACCAAATGGAAGTGAGAGGGTGCTCAAAGTACTCGGGGTGACTGAGTTCCCACCTTTCTCAGGGGTAACAAAGAGTTCTCGGTCATTCCTCAAAATCCAGAGGATCATATAATCAGTCTTCGGTCTCTGTCCAACCTGGGATTCATTTGTTCTTGGCTCCTTGTCTTTAGAATGCTCACTTCTCTTCTGCAGAAACAGGGAAGATAAGATCCACCTTCATCCCTGTACTGCTTACTGGCCTGAATCCTCACATTGTCCCTTTGGTCTCGCACTTAAAGCCTCTTTGATCCTGTCCATGTATTTTTGTGGGCAGTATTCTTTAATAGCACCTGTTTTAGCAATCTCCTTGAGTAAAGCTGGGGACATAATTAGTTCCTCCATGGACCCTGATATGCAGGAGATCTACATACCTCCCTACCAGGATGGAAGAATAATTCTGAAATTAAAATATTCATGCTCTCTGGAATTTTAAAAAATGTGAACTTTCCCTAAATTTTCTATTTGGCCACAACTTTCCCAAGAGATTAAGTAGCAGTGGGTCTACTAAAAGCATATTTATATCTTCTTTATAAAAAAGTTAAGACCTTCAGAAGATCTCTGAACTGAAAGTAGGAAGACATAACTCATCAAAATTCTTTCCAGTTAGTTAGGAAATTTATTTCTTATACAGATTCCAGCATTACAAACACTAGAGAGGTCTAGAAGATACAGGAATTAAGGGATACTGACAAGGAACTAAAGCAATATTTCCCAGCTTTTGATGATTTGTAATAAATCTTAACAGTATTAAAGCTCAGAGGAAATTATATTTAATTTCCTTTTGTTCACTATCTTTTTTTTTAAGATTTCATGGAAAGTTATGGGAGACTTATCCTGCCTTTTGGAGAGCCAGTCTATCATAAATCCTTAAACAGACACAGTGGTCTATTTAACAGACTGCTGCTTTCATTTTTCTTGTGCTTCTGCATTTTCTGATACCATCTGGGACCACAGGTGGAGTGTTGAAATAAAGCAAGAAATGTTTTTCTACTGATGAGATGGCCAGACAGATATGAATAAAGAGATGTACCAGCTGTCTATTTCCTCAATCTGAGGTTCCATTGTTATATTATGCAGCATGGCGGGATTCATCCAATTTGTTTAATTAATTCTAGTACTTACATTTCGTGCTAATTATTTTTCCCCACCTCAATATATTGTGACCTGGGGATTTGTTTTAAAGAAAAGAATCATTACAGTAGCCTCAAGTATCAGTACAGGTTGTGGGCTGACCTACTAGAGGGCAGTTCTGCTGAGAAGAAGCTGGCAGTCTTGGTGGATGACAGGTTGACTACGAGCTGGCAGTGAGCCCATATGGCCAGGAGGGTCAATGGTATCCTGGGGTGCATGGGGAAGAGTGTGGCCAGAGGTTGAGGGAGGTGAGACCTCACCTCAGACCTAGTGAGGCCACATCTGGAGTACTGTGTTCAGTTCTGGTCTCCACAGTTTAAGAAAGACTAGGAGCTACCGTAGGGTGTTCAGCAGAGTGCCACAAAGATGATTAGGAGTCTGGAGCATCTCTCTTGTGACGAGAGACTGTGGGAGCTGGGCCTTTTTAGTATAGAGAAGAGAAGACTGAGAGGGAATCTCATTAATGCACATAAATATCTCAAAGCTGGGTGTTGAGAGAATGGTGCCAGACTCTTTTCAGTGGTGTTCAGAGACAGGATGAGAAGCAATGGCCATAAACTAAAACACAAGAAGTTCCACCTCAACATGAAGAAGAGCTTCTTTACACTGAGGGTGGCAGAGCACTGGAACAGCTACCTAGGGAGGTTGTGAAGTCTCCCTCTCTGGAGACATTCAAAACCCTCCTGAACATATTCCTGTGCAACCTGCTCTAGGTGACCCTGCCTTGCCAGCAGGATTGGGCTAGATGATCTCCCGACCTCCAGGGTCTCTAACTACTCTGTGATTATGTAATATATGAAACACAAGTGTATATTTTTTTCTGTCTCACAGATTTTTCTCTCTTAGTTCCAGTACTAATACATCTTCCAATTTATCTGTAAGGCTGAGGAACAGCTGACAGAATTTTCTTTTATGCGTACATAAAATATTTAAGAAAAACTGTTTTAGTTTCCATTTTCTTTCCTCATGCAAAGCAAAGACAGAAAACCAACCTTCAGATATAATTTCTATCACAGAAAATTCCAGCTGTGTTAGTTTGAAGGTCGTCTTTTGAAAACTATGTGTAGTATGTATCTTGCAGTCTTCTATACACAATTATTACTTTCCTTGGTTTTGTTAGGATGTCCTATCAACCGCAACTCCTGTTTTGCTTGGCAAGCCTCCCAACAGTCAACAGATGGTTTCTCCCTCCTATCTCTTCAATGAGCAAATGACTTCCAAATGATATCATTTGGATAGTGACTCCTTTTGTCCTGGGGTTCTCTTCTAAGCCCTAGTGTTTATAATCTTCGTAAACAAACAGAATCCCTTTTCAGAGACCGTGCACCCTCTAACTTTGTGTTTACAATATTATGCTATTGACCACCAAGGCTAACAGACATTATAGCTAACCAGGCTTACCTCTAAAGTGTTGGAAGACAAGTGTCTTAGTTATGAAAATCTGCAATTCAAAATGGGTTTGCATGGCATGCTTCTCTGCCCAATAAAACTGATTCAATTTACCTGCTTGAGAGCTTTGTTTGGTAAGTGATTTGGTGCTTGCCACATGCTGTTTGACAACTGCTAATACAAACTACTAGAATTCAAAGAGCATGCATAGAATATCTGATACTACTTCCTTTAATACTTTCATAACTGGAAGTAACATAAGAGATGGAAGGAAAATCAAGACTTCTCAGGCTTGGGCTGAGTTGAAACATCACAGTTAAATTAAGTCATTGTCCCAGTTAGTTAAAGCAGCTGGGACCAGTTCATCACTGTGTGGGTGTAACCCAAACTGTGTATTCTACACCCTCTATGTTATTTCCCAGAAACTGTTAACAATAGACCATTTGCAGCAGCTGCCCAGAGCACACCTGACCCCTCAGGTTATGAGCTGGGGGTTAAGAGGCCTGTGAGATAGGAGGATGTTCCTGTCCTCATACCCAGGACTCACAATCACCCATTGTGGAACTCCCCACCCTGGGGGAGGTACTGGGCGTTCCCGCCTGAATCCGGGTGTATATAATCTTGGGGTCTGGGGACTTCTGGCACCACTCGTGGGACCCAGAGGAGGACTAGAACCTTGACTGGACTGTGACCCCCACTCTCACCAACAGGTTTTTTTCTATTTTTACTTTGGACTCAGGGGGACCACGTGGGGCTCAGCTGGGGGCCAACGGACACCATTCTGTTTGTGCCCCAGGGTACTGAGTGTTGTGGGTTAAAACCAGTTGTCTGCATAATTGTATTTATTGTATTATTTTCATTAAATTGTAATTCTGACTTATAATCTCTTTTGAGTTGAGTTCATTTCTCCTGTCAGTTTACCTTTAAACCAGCACAGTCATCTATCTTTCTCATGCTAAGGGTCTAAAAACAAACCAGATATTTTTCAGAGTTAACATTCTAGACCAGACACAAAAATCCCCAGAAGTATAATCAAGAGCATTTTTCAATTAAAACGTATTACTGTTAAAGATCCTGAATATCTTCTAAGGCTCAGCTGAGCTCTCTATTCACCTGGAAATCTCAGTTAGTTAAAAATATAATTTTGCAATCTCTGTTTTTAAAATATGTGTTCAATAAAGTACAGTAGATATGCTTTCAGGAAAGGATATTTGTTAGCACTTGGAAAGCACATATTTCAACGCACATTTGAATGATAAACTTCTAGCAAGTATTTGTCTTTCTCCAAGCAATTTGCAAGTCTGAAAATATGATCTGCAAAATGAGCACAGAGGAGGGAGGACCTTGTGAAGAAAGAGGGATTGTGTGTATGCTACTCTCCTAGTTTTCAGCACAGAGAGTCATGGCTATTCAAACCAGAATACTCCATTCTCTTACATAGCCAGTTACTCTTCCAGGCCTACTGGTGCTAGCAGGAGACTTCTTATAGCCCTTTTCAGAATGGGCCTCTCCCTGTACAACATGCATCCTCTGGCCTGGAGGACCAGGTGTTCAATACAAATCATAGACAAGATGAGGAGAAATCCTTCTTCAAAGATTTTCCATTGCCTGACATTCTCTGCAGTGGCTGCAATGCTACCATTTCAACTGAGCTGGTGGGCTCTTTCTGTCTCAGAACAGTTGCTGTTGAGTGAATAGAAAACCAGTCTCTAACAGCTACATTCCTTGTACTAATTTCTAACAGCTACACTCCACATTATATTAGACTTTATTTTTAAAACTCTTTTCTGATACTGGCAAATCTTAAGCCATAGTCTTGTGAATGATTGCCATATTCTGAAACTAGAAAAAGGTGCAGAAAAATTAAAAAATTACTTATCCAAACCATTGAGACAGACAGCATTTCAAGCTTAAAATAAGAAGCAGAAGTTCCTGGATCTCAGCTGCATAATCAACTTCAGATTCTCTTCAAATACATACATACAGAATCCACAGGCAAAAGTCAACTTTAAAAAATGTGTGTTATTGTAACATATTCAATGCATTGAACATCCATACATTTCAATTTTCACAAGAGAATTTTTGCTATTGGTAAAAATTAAGTCCACTGTCCATCCAGATGAAATCTTGTATCTGCAGGAGCAAATCTAAAAATATATGTCACCTGTCAGAGAGTCATCTGCTCATTGATAATTTCTGGCCTTCAGGAATGTAGTAATTTCTGAAAGCAGGTAAAGTTCTGACACATAGGTATGTCCAAGGAGAATCTGATATGGAAGTAAGCTTGCTATGAGAAATATTGTGTAATCAGCAAGCAAGTGGAGAGCTGAGAAGCTATTACATAATTCAGATTTCACCCGCTTGATAACTGACTGCAATAGGTCAATAGGGACTTACTGTAGGCTCAGGAACAGCAGTTAGTTTTCTAAGGCAGCAAACTCTGGGTTGTTAGCAATAACCTTGGCCTGGTGGCTTCTTTTACCCACACCTAAGCTATGGAAAACCAGTCTGGCAGCTTCCAAACCAGTGTGGGTTTGGCATAAGCTTATTCTGTCATGTGGAGAGGTCCCCACAAGCAGCAGCTGTCTGACCATCCTTCCCATAGCAGTAGGAGCAGCAATCTCTATTCTCCAAGGTCCTTCCCTGTAACTGGCTTCCTGGACATCTGTCCCCACCCTTCCCTGTGGCAGGGTCCTTCCTGAGACTGCAAAATTCATGATTTTCTACACTGCTGAGAAGCATTGGGCCATTTTTGGTTCAGTATCACAATTTTTAATGACCAGCAAATGGTTACTTAAAAAATCATTACTCTTACAAAAGGCCTTTGTTTTTAATCCTTAAGAAGGACTGGTCCCAATGTAAGGAAAACCACCAGGTGACAAGGCTCAGTAGCTAATAAGCTGACCAGTTTTACCGACTGCTTCCACCTTTCACTATTCTGGCTGCAATCTTAAACTCCAGGTTTATTGCTATCATGGATCATTGACACAATTTTGAGACCTATGTCAAAATTAATACAGACAATTTATGAGAATGGACTACCTACACAGAGTTAAATCATTTGAAATTATGTACTACTCTGATGATGCAGTGTTAAAATCCTTACTGTTAATTCAGTTTAGCTTCTTGCAGATTGCAGATTCTCAATTTTATTTTGCATGTAAAGCATGAAATCAGGCAAGCCATTTTTCTCTATAAGCAATATTTCTTCCATTTGATATACACAAGGAATCATCCCTGGGCAAGCTTTTCCCCCATCATTAGTTTTTTTCTCATAACAGAGCTGTTGGATTTGAAACAAAAATGTGGTTCTCTAACCACAAAAATCTAACAAGGAGCACAAAGTAAAAGAATCCTTAAAAGGCTCCTGTTTTTGGTTTTGATTTTAAACATAGTATTAGTAAAGCATTAGATATGTCAGAAACCTACAAACAGAGCACCTAATATAAATGGAATGCAGCTTAAAATCACAAGTCGTCATATGCCAGCTTCATATGCAGCTACCTTAAAAGTATCATTTTGAACATCAGAAATACAGGGATGAGGATAAAAGTTGTTATATGTTCCTATTCCATCTCACCTCCTCTCTGTAGAAAGTACTTGCATAACCCTTCAAAGCTTTGGTGTATTCTGAAGAATTTATTACCTTCTTATCCATTAAATGAACTGTAAATTTTACTATACTTTTGAGCTAGTGCCTTTAATAAAACAATGGATTTCAATAAAATGAAATCACTATCCTTCTAAGTATATATTATATATTTTATTGTAATTGATCCAGAATTAAAGTATAAAAACCCCCACACATTAGTTTTTAAATATGAGTTTAGAGCTCCTATGGTACTTTCTCAACTGTTTGTTATGGACAGGAAGTGCCATCTTTTTCTCAGTCACTAAATCATATTTAAATTGCTGTTGTGCTTGATAATACATTGGCATTTGTTTCATTATGTTATACTCCAGAAGAGTACATTACGGAGAAAGACACAATGTTTTCTACAAATGTTTATTTGTGGAATGGTTTTTTTGACAAATCAAATGAAAATCCTAGGAATTTTGATAGGTCTTTTTCATTCCATGACATTCAAAGGTTGTTCTCTAATCATCTGGCACATTTCCGAAAAGTGCAGTCACACAAGTCCATATTTCTGAGTTCACTAACTTTAGCAGAGCTACACAAAAGAAAATTTGGCCTCTTTTTGCTAATAAAATGCTAGTAGATAAAAGAAGGGTGATATGGAGACAAGAAGTCACTGATTCAAACTGTAGCCAACATTATGAATTTGTCTTCTGCATTTGTTGCGATTTCCTCATCTACTTGGCGAACAACTATGAAACAGTGAAAGACCTGTGGGACAATCATGATAAACTTTCATTCCACTCAGAAAATGCATCTCATTCATATAAGAAAAAAACAAAGATATCCAGGTTCAGAATTCGCTATACATAACAATCAAAAATGTCCCTGAAAAGAAGTAGTGATAACTGTGACAAAAAAAAATTAAACATATCATTGGTGTTGTGCCAAATACATGTCCCATTTAGTTTTTCCTTAGAAAGATGTTTTCTTAGTTGCAAGATTTCATTGCTCAGATAACTGCTTTATTTCTTCTGATTTCTGCCTCTCATAGGCTATCTAAAATGCAGAGCAATGGCACCCTGCCATGTATCTCAGGATATCACTTCACCATCTGTCCAAATCAGGTATCTGTCCAGAGTGAAATGAAGCTTTTCTCTGTTGCACATCTAGATTAAATTCTGAAGGAAATCCAGGGCTGTGAGTGATGGGATGTGCACCTGCATCTGATGGCAACACAGAATCAGAGTGCTGCTTGGGCATGTGCCCATCACCAGCCTAATGTGTGGCAGGAAGTCCTGAACCACTTCCATAGTGCCTCTGTAGCTGCTGTCTCTTACGGATGTGTCTTACAGAGGTCAGCCAGACCCTGTCAGATCCCGTGCTGGAGACTATTTCTCATAATCTTCTAAAATCTCATCAGCAATAAAATTCAATTACCACTCATGGTGCCATCAATTGCTCTGTTTCACATCAAAACCAAACATTGAGCTTTGTCTCTAGTAGGTAGTCTTGGCCATCGAATCAATTCACCACGAGTGAACCAGTTCTGAATAATCTTCCACCACGTTCTCACTGCAGACAAACGCTATTCCATGTCTGATGAAGATGCCTAAATTAGATCACCTTTGCTGACATGGCTTAATAAGCTTTTTGCAGCTTAATATCTGCTATCAGAAATTAATATGTCTTTCCTTTTTTCTGGATCTAGAAGAGTTCTGCTTACAAATTATTTATAGGTTACACAATTTAATTATTCATTCTCTGAAAAAAACATTTTTGCTTGTTCACAAAGGTACTGACAGTTTCATTGTGTGCCACATAGTTCTCAAATTGTGAGATGTATAGTAAAAACATAATTCTGCAGTTAAGAATATAGTACAACCAAACAGCAGCACTCCTGGACTGCCCTAGATTTTTTTGATCAGAAATTTATTTTGATTTTGTTGATGGCCTTTGGAACTCACTTTTCTGCCTGGTCTGTTCCAGATCTTTTATTGCTCACATATAGGCTTTGAAATTTCACAAAATGCATCCGTTTGTTTCTGATGCAATGTCTGATCTTTTTCATAATAATTTCTCATTTCATATCACCATCACCACTTTCACTGGAGGAACAACTAAGCAAAGTTAGAAGACATTCAAGAAAACAGTCCAATGTAAACTTTAACTAGACATACTACCCCAGATAAGGAAACAAAATTGGAGAGTTATACCTATACACCTAACACCAAGAACACCAAAAGACATCAATGACAGAGGCAGACTTATGCACAGTTTTCTATGCCTCCTCCCATACTCTGTTTACTCCTGTGCACACTTCCAGGACAGAACTTCAGCGTCTACAGAAACTGCAGATTTGAAAATATCCACTGATAGTCTCTACAACAAAATCATGTGGGTAAAGTTCAGCGCCAAACAGCTCAGCATATGAGTATTAGTCCAAAATTAAATCTTTGACCCCTTTCAACAAGTATACACATATACAGCTCTTAAGATTATTATCTATCTCTTTACCTTTCTACATGTCACAGTTCTAGGACACATTTGTTCTTTTGGAAAGTATCTCACTTAATCTGTACATCATAAAGAAACTTGAAGAAAATGTAAGGCTTAATTTTATTTTTAGGGACAGCCAATAGAAAGCATACAAATATGCTTTCTTCAATATTTAGACTGGTGCCTTAAGTCACAGAATAAAAACTGTAAGAATTTTTCCAGATGGACCAAAACACCCTGCTACTTGTTTAGAGTCTCACAACGCAAACACTTCAGTCTGACAACTGCCAGGATGGGTGTGTTTGTGAGTGTGGTGCATGCATATGTGTGTGTATCTCCCTCTTTCTCTTGCTCTCTCTTTTCCTATTTTCATAAAGTCTGCTCTCTGGCTTTACTTTTTGTAGCAGTTTTTGCCAATCCAAAATATGTAGACACTAAGTTAAATCACTCATGTTGTTTATGTGGCAACAAGTTCAGACTTCTTGCCGAAAAATGTTCTTGGCTTTGGACAAAGCAGGCTTTGAGATGCTTTCATCTGTTTTGAATACACCACAAATCGTAGTATGGAAACCATTGCCCTCAACTGGTAGCCAATTTGCTGAATAAACCTATATCGAAAAAAAAAGAATTATACAAACACAGACTGTTTTCATATTTTTATATCATTTAATTTCACAGGAATCCAATCCTTATATGGAAGAATTTTAAATACTTGTGAATTTGTTTTACTGGGTAGAGGGTGGAGCAAGTAACAAAAATCGGTTCTTTTAAATTTGTTAATTGCTATTATCAGAGAGGGAAAAATGTTTAGGCCCTTTATTTTCTTACATAGTACTTTACATAATAGGGCCTCAGCAATGTTGTAAAGTTAATCTTTCGATCTCTCAGCAGTTTTACTTCTTTTTAGGTTCTACTACTGCTTGAAAGAAAGTATTTGAGGGAATTTGTGAGTCAACTGCATAGAGAGTCTTGGGAAAAAAAAGATATTCTCTGTTTTGTCTTTTGTCTGTTGTGGGAATCTTGGTTCATCTTTTTACTCTTCTCTTACTTCCTTTTTAATTTCCACTGCTAGTGGAACATGTATAGACAGTGCCAGCAATAATGACTCCCAAACAGAATTGTTTTCAAACACAGCTCCTTTGGACTCAAGGAAATTAGAATCATAGAATCATAGAATATCTCACATTGGAAGGGATCATCAAGCCCAATTCCCTGCTCCTCACAAGGAGTTCTATTTTTCAAAATAGTGAGCAAAATGTGATTTGTTTATACTAGTGTATGATTTTACATGAAAACGAATTACAGGATTTACTCAAAAGATCAGAATAGATACTGAAGTAAAACCTTGAGCAACCTTTTCAAATATATCTTTCAATCCCTAGCACTGGTGCCCACATTGTGCATCTAAAATCAAGCATAGCATGGGAACGCACTCTAATTTATCCTCGAAGCAAAGGCTGATGTGTAGCAGAGATGTTAGTAAGTACAAAACATTGGTTTGTGTCTGCAGTATTCCAAAATATACCAGGAAAAAATCACTGGAACAAGGAACTTCACTGTAGGCTCCAGCCATTATCTCAGCTCTGTCAGACTTAATGTTATGATCCATTCTTATACACATAGACAAAATTTAGAGTAATATCAGGACTGTATGCCTTCAGTAAAGAGAAAAAAAAAATCCTGTTCTCTCATTTGAAAACAATTTTTACATGTTCTAACTTAAGGATTCCCTATTATTCTGGTTATACCTGTCTGAGGTTATACCCTACAACATCTGCAACCGCAAAAAGCATGCTATCTACATGCTTTTTGCGGTTGCAGATGTTGTAGGGTATAACCTGAGATAATGTGGTATCTAAAGGTATGTAAAATTAAATCTAAACTTTGACACGCTAGTGCTAACAATTGACCTATGATGCTAGTTTTCTACCCTTTTCTATATTATTTTGCTACTTCATCATATCTCCTTGTGTTTCTTGAACAAAAAGGATGAGAAGCAAGAGGCAGCTCTGCTCTGCACCTCAGCTAGGGACGCTCCTCCCCTCAGCAGAGCGCATGGCAGGATGATGCTACTGCATGCACGGAAATGGTGGCAATCTGTGGACGCTGTGAAGAGCACAAGGCAGGTGGGGGTTGCATACTCTAAAGATATAAAGGAGAAAAAAATCCCATTTCCTCTACCATGTGAGTGCCAAGGTTCTCCTGAAAGAACAAACCCATGGATAAGAATGCAATTCCCTTCACAAGCCCCTGTTACATCTTTATCCCTTTGGCCAGAATATTTATTAGTATTGCAATACTTGTTGATCCTTTTCGCTATCAACATTATTACAAATTTAACTAATGAGATCTTTCATTGTTAATCTGCCAGTGATATTACTGTTTGCTTCCTGGATTGGGACTTGGCCCTCTTTTGCTTTTCAATAAATTATACTTTTTTTTCAGCTGTTCCTAGTGAATATTTTTTTAATTTCTTCCAAGGACAATAGCTCATAACTTAATAGCACTGAAACCATGAAGGAAGACATTAGTAATTAAATCATTAAACCCTCTCACTTCTCTAAATTTGCATATCATGAGTTAGAGAGACAAGAAAGTATTCCCACACAACAATGAACAACTTCATTTGCTCACTTATTTTAGACCCTGAACATCACATATATACATTTTTAAGCGTAGCTCAAAACCTTTTGCCTCTCCTAGGATTACTATAATAGGACCTTACATCAGTAGCTTCTCAGCATAGTAAAATCTCTCCTGCCATAAAAAGAGACCTTCAAATGACTTCTAAATATGTTGCAATTTACATTTCATCATCTCTGACTATTCCTCGGCAGATATCACTGCTTAAATCTCCAGTTAGATATATCAAAGAAGGCATCTTTCTGCTATATTCCCAAGTTTTTATTAACTTGATGAAATCTTTGGAATCTGTACCTTTACTGAGTTGTTGCTCCAGTTTGACAGTCAGATGGATCTAGCAGTCTGATCTAGGAGCAGGCTGAAGGTCTGGTGCTTACAGTTATATCCTTATAAGGCATCTTGGTTCACTTCAAATCATTTCTTTTTCTATAGCTTTCATATTGTGGTGAATTATTTATGCCAGCAAACCAAGAACTCTCATTGCTGATAGAATCACAATGTTGTTAGGTAAGAAATAACATCTGAGACCCCAGCTTCTATACACCTCCACAGAATGAGAAATGAGAAGCTCTCTGTTCTTCTCCATAAGCAAATAGCTGGAACACTAATGACACTATAATCTGAGCACAATGTACAAGGAAAGCCTAGCCCCTGGGCTTTCAGCAGGTTGTCAGCTTGTCCTCACTCACGCAGTGCTTCTCCATAGACCTGTCTTACAACGCATATCCTTCACCCAAACCTGCCAAACAGTTTTTGTCTTCTGACTTTCTGAACGGTAATATAAGTAAGGGAGGGGGAAACTTGAAAGAAAAAGCACAGATTAAAAGAGGGCCTGTCCTCTGTTAGCACTGGGTGGAGCAGAGCATGCTCTAGTGCCAGGTGACACTCGGCACAAGCACAGCTGTGACTTATCTCCCCTCCTCATTCAGCGAACCATGCTTCCACTAGTCTCTTTGCAGTCCCCCTAGTCACTCCTAGATCTCAAATTTAATAAATGTGCTAATTTTTCTCCTGTGCTCTGCTGCTCCTCAGGCACTGCAGTGTTTATCTCAGTACCTCACAATCAGGTCAGAGGCTTACAGGACAGACATAGCTTTTTGCTGTGCATATACTATATGTACAGTGAGTTCTCTCTGGTCAGGATCTGGAAGCACTGCAACACAAATGAGTAAATTATATCTACATATTGGAAAGGAATAGCATTACCCAAGCCACATCTAGCTGCTAACTCAACATGCCAAATGGGTACCTAAAGGGACTTTCTGAGCTTTGCTAGTAGTATCTGCTATCTAGACACAAGGGTAAGAAGTGCATCATAAATATTTAATATAAATCCTACCTTTTGTTCTGATCTGTCTATACCACCAATATAGTTGAAATACCAGCCAGTTCAGTGGTATTCAGAAGTATATCTATGTCTCTGATTCAGTTTTCATGCAGAGAGACTATCAATATAAATATTAGTGAGAGGAGAATTTCGTTCTCAGTGGTAATTTTATAAACAGATAAATATTCAAAATGCTAAATTTTTTTATTGTTTTTAACAAGCAATTAATCAGAACTGACTGAGAAGAGGCCATAATGTCAAATCTTAAATCACAGAAAGTGCAAACAGTCCTTTTTTAAGTAATTCTAAGTAAAGCATTCTGGCTGCCCTTTCACTTCAATAATGTTCTATTCCTGTGAATTCAGTTTGCTTTGCGTGCTTTGTTCTCTTTTCCTACAGCAACACCTACTGTTAAAAATACAACTGGAATTTTCAATTACAAGCCCACAGGGTTATTTTTAAGTAACCACTAACAGCTCAAACTTTCAAAGCGATCCTAATCCTGTTATACAATGTGTTTTGTTTCCCCAACAACCTTTTTAGGAAGCGATCTCCTATCTAAACTGGTCTCTGAGTGCAAAAGACATGAATTCAGATTTTTAAGACAACTCTGCACCTGATTGAAATATTTGAACTGACATTCCATTCTGTGCTAGGTCAGTGACAAAACTCAGATGTGGACTAAGATTTTTTTAAATCCAGTGCCCAACCTGACTGCTGACTTAAAATAAAAATACTGAAATAAAAAGCAGGTATTCAAACAAGTCCAATTTAAGGAAAAAGAAAGCCATCCTATACAATTAGATCTGGTTTTAATTTAAGATTTCAGTTTCGGGAGAGTATGATCCCAGTGTTTTGATCCAGTTCTAGCCTTAATTTTAACTAAGGTGTAAGGTAGAAATTTAGATTTATAATTTAGTGTTCATGCTTTGAAGAAAAATGATATAGAACATTAAATGGAGGCCTACAGAAAGTCCAAGTACTGTGTCCGTTTTTGTAAAAATTTAAGTGAATATTTAAAATGGAATAACAAAAACCATGCACTTGGTGGCTTATTAGGAGATTGTTTTGACAGAAGGCCTGTTCACAGCTTCTGTTCCCACATTTATAGAAACTGACAGCAGAGCTACCACTATTTCTTGTTTTGAAAAAATGTATTCTATGTTTCTCTGTGACTAAGGTCACTGTGTGTCATCATGTTCCCTAGAGCATGCTGTGAGCAAAGTTCAACCCCAAGAAGCCCATTAGCAGACTGTTTTTCTGAAGTCGTGTTCTATGTCTGTCTTTTATACCTAGAAGAATTTAGAACAACGTTATATACAGAAACACTCTGTGACTATGTCATACTTCATCTCAATTTAAATTATTCATATGTTCAAAAGATAAGCTGTTTAAATGAAACTCATCATTTGACTTGAGCCAGCTGCAAAAAACATAGAATCTTTTATTTTCCAAAGCTCCTACAGTGAATTTTTGCTAAACTTTAAAGATGAAAAAAATCTTTTAAAATCTCACCAATTCTTCAGAAAAGAAAACCATTTTCCATTACCCTCCTCAGTTTGGATATGAATCTACATTTCTTTTTGCATTGCCTGACAGGTCATGAAGGTGAGAATTTCCGATGGAGAGACACAGTGAGAAAGTTTGAATAACAGGAGCAGTGAATGGATGGTAGCCCAGTAACACCATAAGCAGTTTGGGTCAGCCAACAGCTCTAAACACTTGCTGTTAACTTCCCCTGAAATCTGAACTGCCATAGATGCACTGATCTTAGTTTCCAAGCAACCTCTGTTTGCCCATTCAGTCATCAGAGAGAAGGATATGTGTTACATACACCGGAAGAGGTTGCCCAGAGAAGCTGTGGATGTCCTATCCCTGAAAATGTTCAAGGCCAGGTTGTATGCGGCTTTGAGTAAACTGGTCTAGTGGAAGATATCCCTGCCCATGGCAGCTGAGGTGGAAATAGATGATATTTAAGGGTCTTTTCCATCCCAAACCATTCTATGATTCTACTATTCATTGACTTCTGATGTCATTCTTCAGCAATCTCATAATAATAATGTACTCACTACTTGAAACTTGGCTTTTGTCATCTTCATATAGCAAAATACCCATGGCTTAAACTAGAAAAAACCCCAACCTCTCAGGTTCCCAACAGAGAGATGCAAGAAATACACGCCACACAAACTCAGCACAGGACTGTAGAGAGGCTTCTTTTCACTATCAGTTGAAGTAATTTCCTTGTTCAAATTGCCATACCAGACCAGCCTCCAAAAAACATAGGAGCAGAACTGCAGGCCATACCCTAATGTAACCATTTATATTGTTTTCCCTTGTATGGAGGAGCTTGAAAAAAAAACCTTTATGAAAGAAATTGCCACAGGCCTGGTTAATAATCCATATGTCCTTCGAAGCCAAATCAAACCGTCCTTTCTAAGCAGGACAATTGGTGCATATTAAGAAGAACTTTCACCTATATTGAGTACTTTAGGTTTATTCTAAAGGGAATGGAAATTTCATAAGCTTTTATCTACAGAAAGTGTGCAGTATTCACCACTGTTTTACTGCAGCATGATAATGAATAATCATGCAATGAGGCTGAGTCTGGCACAGATCTCAATCTGCTGTGAGTTTATAACTTACGGAGTTACTTCTTTAGCTTAACTGCTAAATGTGGAGCTAGAACCTTGATTGAAAGAAAGCCTGCTGCAGTCCATGTGAAAATTTCCACTGACTTCAATATGCTTTAGTACAAGGTGGAGTTCAACTGATGAAAGCAGCGTTTGTATGCGGATGTGATTTGCTATGTAAACATATGATGGAATATGCTTTCTGTGGATTCCTTGGCAAGCAACAAAGAATCTGGTAAACATTCACCCCCTTCAGACTGCAGTTTCAGCAACTGAAAGTTTTGTTTTTTCTGAGAACTGTGTGAACAGAAGCTAAATTTCATAATAGCTCCCTAAACACTGCTGTCTGGTTTCTGTTAACATTTCCATTACCACAGCTTCTCAGATAGATTCACAACAATGCTAAATTCTCAAGGAGGCATTAGGAAAAGATATCATTTCCCAGTGGGTGTTTTTTACTACATAGCTCAAATGTCACAGTGGAGATTGATTTTTACATAGAGACTCACCTAGGGAGAGCAGAATCACCTAGGGACCCAAGTCAGGCCAATAATAAGTGT
Organism: Cephalopterus ornatus; assembly: GCA_013396775.1. Classification (NCBI taxonomy): domain Eukaryota; kingdom Metazoa; phylum Chordata; class Aves; order Passeriformes; family Cotingidae; genus Cephalopterus; species Cephalopterus ornatus. The sequence continues at coordinate 288,485 of VZRE01014453.1, read as the reverse complement.
GAAATAAACTTGCAAGAAAAACGAAGGCTGAATGCCTATCTATCATTGGCAAGATACGGTCTTGAGAAAGTGGTGCATGGCTTATCAGGAAGGAGTGCTATGAGAACTGGTTGTGGATTTGTGCACTTGAGTTCGCACAGATACACACAAATAAATCTATTTACTTGGTATGATTGAACCTCGGTAGACATAATTGGCTAGTGTGACCAAGAATCCTAATTTTTAAATTTTATACATATAAAATGTATTTTTTAATGTTTCTAATTAAAAAAAGACCCTTAATTATTTTCAGCCAGTCACTTCAACAAAGATATTACAGCTAGCATAAAAAAATTTCTCTGGCATTTTGAACAAAATCGTCTAGTAAAGTTTATTTGCACTCATTGAAGATATAACACAAGATATAATGCTACTTGGGTAGCATTAACCTTTATCTCAAGGAAAACTTGGAGCTGAATTATCTTTTCTCTATTTTGGGTAGACATAGCAGAGAGGCATTTCTAATGATAATAATTCCACTGATTTTGTGGATGCATTGCCTTTGTACAAATGAATTTACTTGAAGAAAAATTACCTCATTTATAAATCAAGCTGAAGATGCAACTTGCAAAAGGTTAAAGAATATCTCTTTCATATACACTTCAACAAAGCCAACAAAACAGAGAAAGCTGCCTACAAGGAATTAATCTCTCCCTGGCTGCTGGATACAGAGAAAATCTTCTGAGAATTTTGATGATTGCTTTCATCTTAAATTATATTCTAATTATGAAAGAATGGCTATAGGTATAAGTGATATTATTTCACAATACCTGTTCTTCACTGGCACTAACAAGTTCTTCAGCTGAGATAAAATTCTCCTTTCAGGGAAAACAGCAGGTTGCAGTTCCAATATCTTGCTTCCCCAGCATGCACAGAATTGATCTCAACATGTGACAGAAGCACTAAAAAAGATCTCAAGGAATCAAAAAGTAAAATCTAGGAAGTAAATGTACACGAACCACAGATCATAAATAACGTTGTCCCAAAGGAAAAAAGAATCTTCCAAAAATTTCCAAGGACATATCTGCCCCACAGATGTAGTACTGCCCTATGTTTTGCATTGCAGCAAGATGCAAAGTGCACGTGCATTCACATGCTGTATAAAAGATATATGTTATGTGACTGTTCTAAGTGCAATTAACCTTGTTTTCTCAAAATGAACTGCTCTGCCTCATTCTACTTCTGTAGATATTGTTAAACAATCAGTGAGGCTGTGATTTCAGCAGAACTTATGCCTTGTAATGCACTTTGAGATTTACTATGAGAAGAGATGGTAAATATGTTTCTATTACTTATGCAGATATAAAGATAAAAATATACATTTTTGCACACACACATACACAAGCACACACATATATAAAAAATTCACTATATATAAAAATAACAAAATCACAAGAATTATCAATATTAATAATGATTGAATAATTTGAATATGAGACTAACATACTATCTTTAAAATCCCTATAAATGCTATATAGTGATTTTTTTTTTCAGCAGCAACTATGATATGTTAGACACTTTCCAAAAATTCATAAATGTCCAGTCCCTGTCCTTAGGTGACCACATGGCAAACTGACAAGTACATTAAGGTCAGGAAAAGGATATAAGTACTTTTTTAATATAGTCTGTCAGAGAGAAATATTTTCACTTATTTGAAATACTTTCTATAAAGTAGATTCTTTAATATTAGTCAAAAAATCATAAATTAATCCTTATGCTTTCTCTGCCAGGGACATTTAAAGGAAGCTTTGAGGGAAGTTCAGACTCTAGGAAGTGAAAAATTCTGCTGCCCAAAAGAGGCATAAAAGTGCCAGTTTCACAAAATAAAGTCTGCTAAAGTGATCAGACTGCAGACTGAAAAATCTAGTTCAGAAGTCAAAAATGTAATAGTAAACCAGGGCAGTACAGACTAGATAGAACAACATTTTCAGCACCAGACAAAGAGGACAAATTGGCTCAGTGACTGTCTTGAAGGAAATATTTGACTGCTCTGTAGTATCTCTGAGCTAAAGAACAAATGTTGGAAAGTGACAGGAGCTTCAGCTGCCTTCCAAAAGGTGTGATCAGAAGGCCTTATGCTACACAAAATCTGCATGTGGAGTGCTGCCAGGGTTATTCTTAGTTTTACCTTCTTTTGCGTCTTTCTACTTTAGCCGTTCAAATCTCTTTCCTTTTTGTTTCTTCCAAACTATGTTTAAGTTCTCTTCCCATCCAGGATATTCCTAAAATCTGTTTTTTCAAAGATTATGTTTTTGAAATGTCAGTATTTAAGTTATACGTTTGCTGTAATGTCTTTTAGAATAAGCATAATTTCTTATATATTTCCTTTAAAACATTCTTCCCCAAAACAGTGACCTTGAGGGTATGACCCTCACTGATTCATGGAAATGTTTTCTTTAACAGAAAAGAAGGATTCTGTGGTTTCATACTGTATTGCAACCTTCCAGCCTAAGACCATCTAAGACAGAACAGAAGGAACAGAAAGCCTCATTTGTCTAAGGCAGAACTGCTTGCAGGTTGAAAACAAAGGAGACATCTCCACTTCATTGCAATGGCAATGAACAATTACTTTTGTTTGCAGAGACAAGCAAAACCTATCAAAAATGTAGTATCCTCAGCTGACATTACTTGTAGACTGGCTGGCAGCCTCTGCAGAGAGAACAATACTAAAATACATTTGAAGGTGCTATTTCCAAGTCACTCTACAGATATGCTGGCCAGGCAATGTGGTAAACGGGCCTTCCATATATCTGTGACACCCCTACCAGATTCAGAAGGTTAAGTAAAGAGACTAGTAAAGCTTCATCTAAAGTGTTCATTGTCGTAGATACACAATTTTTCTTTGACAATCAAAATGTATGGACTCATTCCCAAAGCTCAAAATGAAGCCTTGCACCATATTTGATTGTCCTGCAGTGCTAAGCTAGACATTTCTGCTCTGTCATGCAAGGATAACAGCAGAAAATAAATAAAAGGCATCTTCTGCAGGGGTTAAAGGAAAGGTTATGCTGTGGTAAAGCTAAGGCATATGAACTTGTCTAATTCTATACCACAATTTCAATCCAGTTTCTGTCATTAGTAGTCCCAGTAGAACTGCACTGTAGACATCAAAGGCTCCAAATTTTGTCAGTCTTGAGATATCATAGAAGCTACAGTCTTGCAATTCATCTTTAATGAGTTGTTTACATGGAAATCAAACATCCATGGAATTTCTTGAAACTAGCTGAGGATCATTCCTAGCTCCTGTCCAGCACCCCGTCTCTTAAAAACAACTTCTGTGGCCATACATCAACTATCACTGAGTGAGATTCACAGCTGTAATAAAGCTGTTTACTCTTTCATTCAGAAAAGTTTTCTTATTTATGTGCCCCAGCCCATAACTGCTAAAATATACCATCTCTTATTGCTGTGACCTGGAATTTACTAAAAGTATCATTAATAAATCACAAGAAACTACTCTCACTTTTATTCCTCTCTCAGAAGTGGGCTGGAAACCTTTACACGCAGCTGGCTGAACTTGGATCATTTTCAGATAAACGTATTATTTATGCTCTTAAGCGTCCTAGGAGCCTCCTAGGCAGAATCGCACATAGCTGGGATCCGCCTGTTTTCACATATCGGGAAACTAGGCAAGATTCATTACGGAAAATTTCATCCCAGTTGAGTCTGGACCATGTATGTGCATACAAAAAGTTCAACCAGCTGCTTAGGAGGTCTTTGGACCTTCAGCATGGTCACTTCAGAAAAATGCTGAAATTTTCATTTGGGGAATCTGGTTTTGGTAAATCTGTTTATTTCTGTGTTCCAGTTTGCTCCTTTTTCAAACATCCCTTCTTAGTCTGACTATGTTTTTTCCAAAATTGTATATTGTTGCTTTGGATTTTGGACACCAAGAGTTTTAGCTCAGTTACGAGATATACTGTTCCATGTAAGTGCACTTTGACACTGGATACAATCCAGGATGAAAGATATAAAATCTGGGCTGTCACATCAAAGGATACTCAGTAAATTCAGTCCTTTAACCTTATGGCTTTCAGCATTTTTAATTATACTTGATGTGTTAGGATCTTTGTGCATTCAGTCTGTAAAGGGATGCTGTATTTGGTGCAAGAGCTAATCCTAGCTCTTTAACAGCACTACATTCTGCTATCAAAGCTCTCAGTAGTAGCTGCTAAATTCAAGAGCTTGCTGTGTGTATTAATCCAATTTTGTTAAGGTCTCTGGGATGAAAGACATTGCAGAAATGCAACCCCCTATCACCATTTCATAACAAACCAAAAAGGCTAGCAGGACTTGCACAATGTTTAAATTTGACAATGATCTCGTTTTGTCCTCTTTACTTTTGAGCTAACATGTGACCACAGAATTTAAGAAATTATCTTTAACTTGCCAATCCCCGTAAAAAGACCCAAAAACATAAAAAAAAAAAATTGGTTTAGTTTTTCTCTATCCCTTCAAAAGAGGAATACCAGAAAATCTAAAATTTAAATTAAGACTTTCTCTGGGCTCAAAGGAGAAAGTAGAGATCAGTAACTAAAACAAGATCTAATGTTACTAAATTACAGTCATACTATGTAGTAACATAGTTACAATTATCTAAAAATGGCCTATCAGACAAAAATACATGTTCAACATTTTTAACTGAAAGCTTATTTAGAATACCTACGAGTTTATTATGAAGGTGAATAAACCTGAAGCCTGTATCCTCAACAGATTGGCATTTTACAGGGATTTAAATGCAAGACTTCCATGACAATAAAAAAGAGATATTTTGAAATGTAGCTTGTAAGCAGCTGAATAACAGCAAGAGTGCCATATACAAGACAGGTGGAATATTTGTTAGGTCAGAAAGCTAGCTCTGGAAGCTTAGCTTCGTGTATGTATGTGTGTGATTCTTGTCCTATACTCCTGTTATGTTTTTTTAATATTTAATTTGGAAAAACTCTAAAGCTTAGGTGAAAGATACAAAGTGATATGAACTGATCGTTCATCAGTGAAACACAACTATCATGGAAGAAAACAGGCCATTCAATGTTCCTGGACATAAGAAATTTTAATGACAGTGAGCAGTGAGGGTAATATTTTCAGATACAGAGTTCCTAAATTAAAATGAAAGATTTTCTAGGATAACGAAGAGACACATATCAATTAGACACTGCACCCTGGAAAATAATATTTGGCAAGCAACCAGACACAATATTTGATTTGAAATGTCATAGACCTAAATTAAGTCATTTTACTCTGACAGATAAACAATTCAGAGAATAAAAAGGCAGAAGTCTGACAGACCTTCTTTCTTGGAAAACTAACAGAAGACAAGAAAGCTTTTATGAGTTATTTTTTTTACTTTTAGCAGTAGGAACTGACGAGACTCACAGCTACAAAGCTAAAAAGGACAGACCTGCTCATGAATTAGAATCTACCTTTGAAATATTTTCTCCTTTTCTAAAGAAAAGGTTGTCAAAACATGTGTTTAATTACTTTCAGAGGTATTTTTTCTGTTTCCCCCAAGTGTATACAGCTGTCTCCTGCTTAATCATTTAAAAAACATGAACTCTCTTAAAAATCATTCTGCTCAGAAGTAATTTTTTATATATCACATATTTACCATATTTTTATTCCTTTACTGTTTCATTCATTTGAATATTGGAATGAAAATAGGATAACTGCTTCATAAAAGAGGTTTTTGTTTCTGGCACTTATTTTACCATTTGCACAATAATTTCTTGGATTTAAGAAGACGGTTAGGTTAAGACATCTCTAAAAAATACTTAATAAAGCAATAACATGATAAAAATATAAAACATTCTCAACTGCAAGTGTTCCATTCCCCAAACCAGGCAGCATGGGATAGACTGAACCAGAGGAAGAGTTGTGTCCTTCTCTTTGTGTGCATAAGTGTAAGAAAATAACATGTCATTATAGAAGACAGAACATAAAACTTTGGATCATCTGAGAGTTTCTAACAGGAGCTTGAAGAACCAGTGTCAAGGAAAAGATTCAGGACAAAATTTTCACACAGTATTTTGTAGCTCATACTCTTTGAAAACTCTGTGTGCATCCTCCAGGAATCATGTCAGAGAACATACTAGGGACAATAGAGCCAAAAGCATTCCTGAAGCCATGGTGTTCTTCAGCTGCTGTAAGACTTGTAGCAGAGCCATCAGTATTTCGACGTGTATGTAGAGCCATCAGTACTTCAATAGCGTGTAATGGGAACTGAAGAATTAGTATTTGCATCATCTTGGTTGGAGTCTTTAGCTGAAGTACTTCCTGGATTCTGACTGTAAGAAGAAAATGGGTACCAGGAATATATATTTATAGTATTAGGAATTCTACTTCAAAATATTTATTTACAGAAGAGCTAGGAGAGGGGGAAAGAGAGAGGGAAATATAGTTTTCAAATACTGCTTTTAACCACAGAACTCTCAGTTTCTATTATTCATATTAACAGAATCAAATGCAACCTCCTCATGAATCAAGCCCCCTCTATGTAAGCTGTTGAAAATAAATACATACATACATAAAAATGGACAACTCTTTGAAAAAGGACATAACAAAGGATTTGGTGGTGTTTAAGAGGTATCAGAGTACAATCATATAGAAGTATAGACTGTCCATGTTTACGAGCGTCTACAGTGATTCCTAGAGATTTCAACTGCTTAATTAAGTCTTAAAAGGTATGTAAATATTGGGTTTATACAGGCAAATACGGCATTCCATGACAAGCCTCTTTCTTTTTCACTTCTGCAGACATTACAATAGGCCACAGTTCTCCTCTTTATCTCTGGTCATATCACCCACTTTTAGATAGAACTCAGTGCAGTCAGTAAACGGGAGCAGGACTGTATGGAGAAAGAACAGAGCCTTTGGTTGTTCCTCCTCTCGGTGCATAGACTACCAGAGTTGTGCCAGAAATCATAGTCTGTAAGAGATAGAGCCAGTACAGTTCTGAAGGAAGCCAAAAGAAAAGTCACAGTCCTGTTGCTGGTTGGTCCCAGAGCAAAAGTGCTTGAAAAGTTGAAAATAATTTATTAATAGCTCACAAACCTTCTATCTTCCTACATCAAAATTGTAATGCATTAGTTACCTATTTTAAAATTCATATTATTTAGTTATACAGTATTTCTAACTTCTGGGGTAGGTATTCTAGAGATATAGTTGCAAATCAGTTTGTGTCAGTCTCATATGCTTCTTAGAAACTGTCCTGTAAAACCACCAAAAACTTTGTAATTATTTTATTCAGAATTTTAATTAAAAAAAATATTGTGTCTAACCATCAAAAAGATTGTTTTCTGTGCAATAACTCCCAAAAGGCTGCTTGCTGATCTCTAGACTGTCAGACCTATTACTTTGCAGACTAGCATAAAAATGAGTTTCTAATCTATTCATCCTAATAGATAGAGACAATAATAGCATTTTACAAGACAGACATTTTTTCTGTCAAAACCTTATATAATGTTAGTTATATGTGAAATTCAACTATGGAACCTTGACCCACATTCTGCAATAGCCTTATTTGTCCTTGGAGAATATTTAGAGTCACAGAGGTGGATTACTGAGAAAAATAAATTTGCCACTGAAATGGGAGCTCAGTAGCAGAAAAGAACCAGAACACTGCATGTAAGTTTGTAATTAGGGACCTGATTTTGCAATAGTCTTTCCTGAGTATTTCCTGAATGGTTTGGTGCTGAGTACCTTTAACTCATCAAGTGATGTCATCAGTTTAGTTTATTCAACAACACAGCCCTGTGGTAAGAGGAATGTACAGAAGGTTGTTTAATTGGAGATGTGTTCCAATTGCTACTCAAAGGCAGACAATCAAATGTCAGACAACTAGAATTTTTTGTTTGGGACTGCACACATCCTGTGCCAGCCAAGGCATTAGAGCACCTCACCTGAAGCAGGCGGAAGGCCACTTCACGAATGAAATGGCTGGAGAGATGCCCAACAACTAGGCATGTAGAGTGAGATTCACACTCAAAGCACTCTCATAGCATTAAAATTTGATGTTGTCCAAGCCACAGAGCCACTTTTTTGGTACTGATTATGAGGATAATGTGCAGCTATGTTGGTGGGGCTTGAAAACTGTTCAGATTGGCTCCAAATTTGTTTTGCTTCAACTGTCTAACACGTAAAAAATTTTTTCCTCGTAAATCCTTATCTTCAAACATGCTGCCTTATGCATTACATGTTTACCCATGAGGAAGAATAAGATTGGTCTATGTCCTAGAAAATCCAGATCAACCAGTTCATATGAACAAGGTGGTATGATCATCTAATTGTATATGAAGGAGGAAGGAAACTAAGAAATTGTAGTGTACAATTCTATTTGTTGAGGCATAAGTTCCAGGAGTTAAACTCTTTTCCCCATTGATTTAAATAGAACTAGTGGGAAAAAGAGAGTGTATACTTTTAAGCTAGACCTGTGAATTGTATTAAGGAATTTCCAAACTTTCACACCTTCTTCTTGTGTCAGAACAGGATTTTTTGAATCAGTGCATCATTGCTAAAAAGTATGGAAACAGAAGTTAGCAAGTGCTGCTTTGTTTGGGAAAGGGCCATTTACATTTTTAACAACAAACAAGGACACTATTTAGTTCTGAGATCTAACAGGGCTGGAATATCAAGATTATTTTACAGCATTTGATCATTATAGGAAATAAATTCATAGTATTAGAAGTCAATCATATTCCAACAATTACAAATATAGAGTAGTACACAAATGTTTTTTGCTATTCCCCAATCTTCCAGTCAATTTACAACTTGAAATCCTGAAACCTGGATTGTGAGTTTGCAACTCTGATACTTCTTAAAATCTGATATCAGAGTGCTTTTCTACTTATAAATATTATTGTCCAAAGCATCAACTTAACCTAACATTTCACTTTCCTTTGCTGAAGTGGAATAGCCAGCACTGGCATACAATTCCCCAAACTCTGAGGTCTTTTGAGCCCAAGTGAACGTCAAAAGTATATAGAAGTTGTGAAAGGATTACTTTATAACCATTTCCATCCACAAAAAGGCAATTTTGCGACATACTCAAAATTGGTGTCAAACCTTCAAAAGGATCTTGAATTTTTACAGCGAGTCCAAGTGAACAAGATGTATTGATGTTTTCTTCAGAAATCTTTTCCTATTTCTTCCACTTTAGCTGAGTGAGGGATATGAAAATCTCCTACATATACATACTGTAATATGTACATTCTTAATGTCAGTCCTCTTTCTGGGTTTCTTTAATTTCAAGGTTTACCTCAAACTGCAGTTCACCTGAATTGGTATTAAAATAATGCATTTATATTGCTAAAATAAATAATTTTTGTTATAAGAAAATTACACAATGTAAGATGTGTCTCCATTGTTTTCCATGCATCATTTAGACTTTGAATGAATAGTGGGGTTGATATTATGCCTCTTTCATGAGGTTGTCTACTTGGTATATTTTTTAAGTGACTATAGATAATACCCAACAGCCAACGTAACAACTATGTTTATAGCCTGGATTTTCAAGCCTGGGTTACAAGCCTGGGAATATTAGAAATTACTTTTTATGAGGCTGCAATGAAGAGGTCAAATGTTGAATTCTCTCTCTACAGTGTGAAAAATTCTCATAATCCCATATGAATCTATCCTCGGTCATTTAATTCCAAAATTTTAATTAGTCTATGTTGTTAGCAGATTATAGGAAATTGTAGATGAAGTACTGTTGATTTCCTTAAGAATCATATGGCTTCCTATAATTTATTGATAAGAAGAAAATATTATTTTATCTTCTGGGACAGAAAGTTGACGTTCATTCAACTTCTTATGGAATAAAACCCAGTTTAGATAGGATAAAAAGACTTTTTTTTTTTTAATTAAACCAGAAACTTGGTTCTGTCTATCTAGATAAGTTAGAATTCAAAAATTATATCCATTCCTTTTGCTGAAGTGTAAATTGCCATTACACTCAGTTTCATATTATCTATGCAGGCTTTTATAGCCATACAAACTGAACACAGAAAAAAAATTTCTCATCAGCACTTCACTCGAGAATGACATTTTGGACTTTATCATTGCTCCATTGAAGAATTTCTACAGAAAACCATAGAATCATACAATAGTTTGGGCTGGAAGGGACCTTTAAAGGCCATGCAGTTCAACCCCCTTGCAATGAATAGGGATATGTTCAGCTACATCAGGTTGCTCAGAATCCCGTTCAATCCGATCATGAATGTTTTCAGGGATGGGGCATCTACCACCTCTCAGGGCAACCTGTTCCAGTGTTTTACTTTCTTAACACTTAGGAAATGTTTTATCAGCTGACCCTGGAAGTTTGCACTTTCCTAACATAACCTTCAGAATTTGCCAAAAAAAAAAAAAAAGCTGGTTTTTTATTTTTTCAGTTCAGAAAGAAAATTGTCAGTTTGAAATAGACTTTACTTGCACATGCCAGGATGAATATCAGTGATTTCAGTACTGTTTAAGGTTCACTGACAAGACCTAATAATTTTAGTTTGAGGTACCCAGAGCATACAAAACAAGATAAAACTATCCATGTCCAACCTATTTTACTTTGTTTACATGTATGTGACCAAGTACAAATATTTATGAATGCATACTTTGTCTTATTAAACAAAGACATGTAAAACTGAGATACAGTCTCACAATACACTTTCTTAACCTGTACATTGACTTCAAGCAATGGAAGTTGTAGGTTCAATCTACCCTTTGTCTACTTCACAACCTGAAATGTAAGGGAATGTTTCCATAATGGAATGCTCTAGAAGACCCTTGGTTTCCTTGTGGTCAATTAAATAGAAAAGCCATTTGTAAAAGGAAAGTACCAAATTGTCTTATTATTTCACAAATATCTATTTCAAGTAAAGCTGTCTAGCCCTGAGCACTTAAAACATTTAATGTACATTACAGTCATAACTACTGATCACTCGGAGCTTTTTTGTGTGTTTTAATTTTTGTATTTTTGATTGGACTCATTTTTGCTTAAAAGAATGCCAGAGCAACTCAGTGTTATGGACCTAAATCGAATAGTGTGACCAATTGTTCAAGTAGGAGTTAAATCTGATTGCTTGGATTTGATTCATATTCTTGTAGCCGTTATGATATTCACTATAAGCTACCAGCTATCTGCATAAGTAAAAATCTCTGCTCTGAAAATATTTGGTCCCTCTTCACTACCTGTCCTCTCACAGAACTCTACCTGCATCCAGTGAAAAGCTTAAACTGCACTTGGAGCCACCTCACATTTCTATGTACTCATGCACTATCAAGTTGAATGAGGCATCTGATTTGTATAGGGGTGTGATGAGGAAGCACAGTGGGAGCCATGCACTGAGCTACAATGAGGTGTATAAAATATGAATGTTTTAGACAAGGTAAAACTCCATTTCATTTGCTCAAAATTCCAAGATCCTTCATTTAGCCTAATGTTAAATTCTATTTAGTTTTAATCCATCACAGCTATGCTAATTGACACAAACAGATCATCACTCCACTTTTAGGGAAACCAAGTCATGAAGTAAAAAATCAGAAGAAAAGAATTGTCATAAGATGTAATTAGGGAGGAAAGAAAACCTACTGTGTTCAACTCATGTCTGTGATTAAGACTCATTTATTTCTACATAGCTGGTACTTGGGTACATGCAAATAAATCTGTAGATGATAAATAAGAAATTATTACTTTTTCTCAGTCACAGATTGTAAGGGTAGAAGACAAGCAGATCAGGACTTGCTTCACTTCGGAGGACATTCCTGCCTGGAAGAGGCATCTTTCCCAGAGAGAGTTTTAGATATTTTCTCCACCTGCATTCCAGAGAAACTGGTATGAGAAAAAGATAAGTCCTTGCAGACATGTTCAAAGGTCCTCACAGAGAGCGGGGGCCAGGATAAAGCCCTGAGAAAAACAAGGGGCATGTCTTTGCCCAGGACCAGTATTTGAAACTGTTAAGTTTAATGTTCTTTAAGTCTAGTGTTCTCGACTTTTGAAATAAATTTTCCTACAATCCTTCCACTGTCTAGCATTTTGTTGTACCTGCACGTTATCTTCATTCAATGGAGAAACAAAAGTTGGTGAAGTTATTTATACACAAATTCTTTAATAAATTTCAATTAAATTGCTATAGTGGAAAACTGTCTTTCTGTAAATTGCTAGAGTAATATACAGAGCAAAATATGTTATTCTTAGTGCATCCGAATTAATTATTACTCATGTTCCTGACATTTTCCACTGTCTGAGATTTGTACACAGAAAAGGGTAAAAAGTTTTCATAAGTACAGTTACCACCAGGAGGATCAGAATTTGGCAAGTATCACAGTGGGAAGAAAACACAACAGTAAGACATCTCACATAGCTTTCTTTTGAATGCTAGTCCTTTCATCCGATAAATAACATTTAAGTAACCAGATATCCAGGAGCACTAGCTGTGGCACTGATCAGGATGCCCCTGTGAAAGGCTGTATGACAAAATAAGAAAGAGATAGACAAGAGTCCAAGTTAAAAAGCACTTTCTTGGGCTATAGTCTAAAAGGAAATAACTTATCCTGTTCTAATAGATATGTCCCTTCCAAGAAAGCAGCAAAAACCCAAGATATGATCAGCAGAAAATATTTTGCAGGAGTTGAAGTATTAGAAGCGGTAACTTTGTTACAAGTCTTCTGCAAAAACAATATATTATAATTCACCAGGAGTTAAAGTGAACAGAACAAATGTGGGGAGAAGTCTATGTTCTTATAGTCTCAGCATTCGTTGGCTGTTTCTTGAGAGGGATTTCAATTAATGCTTACTGCTTTTATGCAAGGGATAATGTCCTCTCCTATCTGCCCTGACTGGACGCAGTAAATGGTTTGTGACTCATTTTCGAAGTGTTCATGCAAGTGACATCCGGCATTGGTTCCTTTCTAATTCCACAAATCAATTCAATATATACAGTCCATAGTTCCTCCCAGAGATGCAACACAAGTGATTTCTCCGCTGCAAATCTGTTAAAAATGCCATATAGCAAGTCAGACATTGCTTCTGGAAACGACACTCAGGTGTCTGATGTTTAAAGGCTAAAAATCACTAGGTTGGATTCCTACATGAACTGTTTCACCTTACTTTAATGAAGCCAAACAGTTATTGCAAAGTTCATTATCTGGATGTATACGGACCTGAATTCAGGAAAACCCAACTTCTCAACATTAGTAGTTTGACATCACCACCCCCTTCCTTCTCACACACAAATCTAAAGGCAAACACAGCCTATTCAGAGACTGAACTTTAGCTGACTCTTTTTTTTTTGTTCCTGTCATCATACTCCATCTGCTTTGATGTTACTAGAGATTACACTGAGGTATGATTAGAAGGGAGGCTGGAATTATGCCCACCTCTCCTCCCAGGATTTTTAAGAGAGATGTGAGTAGAACTTTCAGACTTTGGCTGAAGATGAAAGACTCTAAAAATAGGAAGTGTGAAAACATGAAGGGCTCACCATGCTCTCTGTAATCAAGTAGAGCCCTCACAATTTTTTTCAGTGCAATACCTCACAAGAGAATCTCCTCAAAGGAAACAGGATAGTTAAAAAATACACATTTAGTATCAGATGTCTAGATCTATTTTGCAAAGAATCCAGATAGTGAATGTTTTTGTTCAGTTCTTCAATTGAGGTTAAAAATTAAAAAAAAAAAAATTAAAATAAAATAAAAATTAAAAATAGCCATATATTCATAAAAATAGGGTTTGTACATTAGAATCTTAGCTTTGCTTTTGCTAACAAGTCTCCTTTCACAAAACAGTACCTCCCAGCAAACAGTCAACAGGGACAGCACTTGAAATAGAGAGTACCCTGCAGCGTAATGGTATGCGTTACTCCTGAGGACTAAATAACACACACTGGATGACAGCTCTTCAAGTACCATGTAGGAGCGGGAACAGAACCCTGTAAGCTGCAGGTTCCACAACCCCATCAAAAGTCTTCACAGATAGCAGCTGCTCCTTTAATCCTCATCCACACTTCATCTCTCACATTTTGCAAAGTCAACAGAAAAAAAACCATCTGAACATCCTTTTTTAGGAGGTACAGTTTGACCAAACATTGCAATGAGCAAAAAAATTGCTGCAATAACCATTAACTAACAAAACTCCAGCAGGTAGGAAATTATTTTTTTATATATAATGAAAGTGCTAAAATTAAACTCTCCTCAGTCTATCCAAAAGTTATGTTTTACCCACTTACTACATGATAAAACTTATTCTCACTAAGACCTGTTGAGCAAGCAGTGTTAATCCTCCATTTTGACTATCAGCCAATGTAAAACTTTGCTCAGATTAATACTTTTGCTCAGGTTTAATATTTTATACTATGGGGCCTATGTTGGGAACAAGGTCAAAAAAGAGTATCTAAATGTGATTGTCTACTTTTTCTTTTACATTATTTTTTCCAGATCACCAACAATGGTAGGATGACAAGGGAAAATATCTCTTCTTCATGTTTTATGAATGTTATGGATAAGTACAGGGCTGAACATGTTGCTGCTTAGGGTGCAGAGCCATGATGCAGCAATTATTTCCATAATAGACAGGGGTATTCCTGTTTGATGCCTCAGCACAAGTCTCAGCCAAAATTCCATAAGGATCTTTTAAAAGAATTTCAAAGCAGTCCAGAGAGCATACATCTTGAACAAAGAGTCAGCTTTCCAAATTTTGTATACAGCTCAACTGTTTATTTTCTGCATGAGTTTGGTCAAGATCACAGGTATGCACCAGTTTCAAAGAAAGAAAGTTTCAAAGCACCATGGAGACTAGGTAAGCAAAGACATTAAAGACCCAATGTGCTGCTCTTATTACCAAGCCAGTAGTGCCTTAACTGTGGCTCACCAGAACATCCAGCACTTCTCATGCCAAAAGCAGTGACACAGGTAAAGCAGCTGAGGACCCTAGACAGGTTTTGAGCAGGAGACTGGACTAGATGGCCCCTTGAAGTCTTTTCCAACTCACATGATACCATAAAAAACGTTGTATTCCAACAGATAAGTACTTTTTTTTGTTTACTATTGCTGCTTATAGACCATAAGTTATCAAAAAAATAATTAAAAAAATAAAACACAACTACTTAGACTTTCACATTTAGTAAGATTTGGCTTATTAATGGTTTTCTTCTGTATTCAAATAAGCAATGTTTTCTAAATTTATGACTATTGCTAGTGGTGAGATTTAGTCTGTCTTTCCTAGAGGAAAAAACCCCTACCCTATCAAATATCTAATACATTAGTAGTGCTTATCAAACTCACAGATGTTTTCTTTGAGTTGTACACAAATCACAGCAAAATACTTGAAAATATTTAAGTTTGTGCATTTCATTATCACAGAGGGAAATGCTAAAACAAAAGCATTTTTAAGAAAGAACTAAAACAGTTTCCTCGCACTGCTTGACAGGGTCATTTGAATATGAATATGGGTCCTTTTGGCTGTAAATTAAATAAACTAAGATTTATTCCAGAAGCAGGTAGAAAGCTATGAGAAATCAAGCAGTTACATAAACTGTCCTCTGTTCTTAAACAAAAGAGAAGGAAACAAATCTGCCAAGATTAAGAATATGTCATGAAAAATAAGTATACTGAAAAACAGCTGCTCCTGAAATGACTGATCACTTGGGTGGGCAGATACTGGGATACATGTTAGTGTGATCGGTCCTGACTGAAGCAGCTGCAGTGAAAACTAGGCTTGCAGTAAGAAAGGTATATATTAAATTATTTACTATTTGTCAGCCACTACCTTCAGTTCCTTATGTATTATACTAGAATTCCTTGAGCCAAGTATTACTTCCCCCAAGGTTGACTCTGTACATATGAAGGCAATGGGTATTTTGCTTTTGACTTAAGAGGAGAATGACTAAGTCCTGAACTTGATTTACCTAAAGTGTGAAAAAGCCCTCAGTTGTTTATCACAAACCAAAGTCTTGGCTAACATTGTATTGTTATTCTCACTAAAGCCCTTGACCTTACTCACTAAGTAACTATAGCTACAGTCACAAACCTAAAATTTGTTTTTAATAACAGCAGGGAAAATCTAGCCTTCTCTGAAGCCAGGAAAGGGGAGTAGATCCACACCTATGAAATTTCCAGCAGAAGGCTTTGGCAAGAAACTTCCACAGATCACTTAAGGAAGACTGTCCTCTCCATCACACTGCATCTCAGCAGAGACCGAATCATGACAATAGCTGTGGCTCCTGACAGCAAGCACTGACTTAGCAGCAGGACTTTTTCTTGGACAACGTATCTCTAAAAATTCTCAGAATGAGGTTTTCTGAGAAAGACAATGTTAATTGGAATCAATATATTTTTGGAAGATTTTTTAGAGAGGAGAAAAAAAAAATTCCTTCACACTCCATATGCATTTGGCTTATTATGGCTCTGCCTCTTCTGCCAGAATGGTATCTGCATCACAAAAAATCTTAAAACTCAAAGCACTGAATGCAGTCAAGGATAAGCAAAGATTGCTGTTGCCCTAAATTTCTGGAGGAACTCTGTCTCATAATTTTATTCTAAATTTTTTGTGTTCCTTCAAAGTGTTGTGTGCTCAATGCTGGTTTTCCAAATAGGAATAAATTTCAGTAAGTACATTTGTGATACTCTTAGTCTTGTCTGCTTCTCTGTTCTCTTTCAAGCTACAACTGAAAGCATAATTGGAATCATGAATTTAGCAAACACTCATCTCTCAGCTGGGTGGCCCTGACTAATCTCTCATAACTTTTTGCACAGCTTCTTCAGAAAAAGTAGCAAGTTATGAGGCAGAAACCTCTCATGTACTGATCAGGAAATACTGTTGGATGCTGATGTGAGTACCTTCAAGAACATCTGAGAATTAAATTCAGAATATGCTCCAACTACCACTTTCTATTCACAAAACAAAGAATAAGCATAACTCACGCTTTGGGGGAAAAAGGGCATCAGCAACTAACTCCAGGAGGGAATTTAGTGCTGCAGATCCTGTGTAAGTGGATGTATCCCTGTAGACTGGAGGAAACAGTCTGAGGAAGGGGATTTGAGATTTCCTCTCACCTCAGTTTAGATATTGGCCTAGATTCCTTTTTAGCAGTCAAGCTTTGCAAATCTTTCACTTCAAACCCACTGTTGGGGTTGTGTAGTAATAAAAACTGGGTTCTGAAGTGTAATCCAGGGGTAAAGTGCCTAACAAACTAAGTTTTATGGTGTCAAACTTTACTGAATCTGGCCTCTAATTTCTTTTTGTTAACAAATAAAAACATCAAAGGCAAATTATGAAGATATTTCCAGCATAGAAATAAAGCTTATTATTACTTAAACCAGCTAGAGCAGACTCGCACATGCTTTCCTTTCTAAGGTCAGTCTTGATTTCTTTAAATAAAAGGAAGACACAAGATGAACAAAATACTTGGAAAAAAAATTTTTGGATAATAATCTTGTAAAAGTTAATGTCAGAGGTGTAAACTTTTTATAAAAAACATATAAAATAAGACAGAAGTTCAGCAATTGAAAAGATCTGACAGTGAAAATTCTGTAGCTGCTCCACCCTGTCCTAAATGTTAAAATGAACAGTAGCATGAAGGCATGTGTGATCTTAGAACAATTTCTTCTTGTTTACAATTGCAGTAGGCTAAAATGAGTCATCGTTCTGTACAAAAAGAGAACTGTGTGCTCCCAAGAAATGTTTTGGTATTATCTGAAAAGTTTCGGTAAACTAGAACGTCAGAATGATATATACAATTTCTTTGATTATAAATTTGTAAATCATGGTGCCAACAAGAATGAAAAGATATACAATTACTTGAAATTCTGTTTCATGATGATAACCTAGAGTACAATTTCTGTTTTTCTTCACAGCTGTTCAAAGGACAGATGTTATAAAATTAAATGAAGTTCATCACAATATTTGTCCTTCAGGAATTTCTAAAATAGAACATTTTCTAGGGTTATAAAAATTACATGTAGCATTTTGGAAAATTTTAAGAACTCTTTTTGTCATGAGTTTCTCCTTATACACATACTAAATATAGAAAGTTTTTATGAAAGGCTCCTATATTAAAACATAAGCTGTAAAGATATCATTTTCATAAGTTTCCTGTACTAACCATGAATGACAGTTTTAGTGATAATTTCAAAGGCATTAGAATAAGACAAGCACTTAGTGCTTGAAAAGAACTCAAATAATTAATTGAAAAGTGTAATTCTGCTCAAATTATGCTTAGGCAGCTATCATAATGTCTATATAAATAATACATCTTTTCTTAGTTTAATAATATAATACATAGTATATATTTCATTAAGTTATCAAATCAGTTAGAGAATAATGCATACAATACATAAACACAAATTTCAATAGGTATTAGAAAATATATACATACACCATGCAGGATTTAATCTATTCTTCAGCCTCATTGTTGAAACACAAGCTAACTTCACTTAAAAAAAATGAGGTTAAGGGGTCTTTGACAAAGAATGAACCATGCTACTTCTCTGAAAATTCAATTAAGTAGATAAAGAGGTTAAAATCTTCACTTCAGGAACGGAAAATCAAACAGGAAGAAGACATGTACCTTCCTGTAAGTACTCTCCACAAAACAAGCTATTAGAATGGTAAATCCCATGTACTTCAGCAAATATTCCAGGAAAGAGTATTTGTGTTTTTTGTCAAAGGAGAGCACCCTCATAGAAGAAGTTTTTGACTTTCTTTAAAGGTCACAAAAGAGGCAGAGCAACAAGGACTTTTAAAGAACAATATACTGTCACTTCAAAATCAAATATCAAAACACACTAGAAAATATACAGAAAAAAGCATTCACAGCAACTTTACCAGTGGTTTCTGTATTGACTCAAAAATTTCCACACAAATGGAGACTTAACTAAATGACCATTTCAGGCCCATCATGAAAGCCGTTTAGTATGAATGAAAATAATAACTTCGTCTGTGTGTAAACCCTCTGATGATGTTAAAGATGCTCTTGTTTTGCTATGTTTTAGACAATAAGAGGAAAACCCACAAAGAAAGAAAACAGTCCTTACCTTTCTGAAAATCAAAACTCAACATACTGAGGAGCTGTAAAATTGTACCTTTATTTCTCACTGTTTCAGGACCTACGTGCAGGTACAAATTAGTGAAATTAAAATTGTAGTGGAAAGTATGAATGGACAGTTATCGCAGCCTCTTATTTTCACTAAGATTTATTTAATGAGTACAAATACAAATGTTCCTGTAAAACTTGTGGGCAATATCAATTTTAAGAAATTGAATGGGGTCAGAAGTGTTGGCTCTTTCCCTGTGTTTGCTGTCTTTTCTCCGTGGGTTTGGCAGTGAAGTTCATTAAATTCACAATAGAAATTTCTGCTTCTTCACAACACACCTCATTATAAAAGGGATTTATAAAACTCATGCTGATTGTAGGCATGGGGGCTGTCTTACAGAAAAGGCAGTAGCTGGACAAGTAAGTTTCCTAGAATTTCAGGCAGACTGTGAATGAGAGCAGAATGGGAAAAGACTCGTTAACTTCTCCAAAGAAAGTCCCCTTTTGTCACTTTGACCTGTAACTGCTTGAAAAATCACATCAAAGACTATTTCAGAGGGCTTTCTACAATTTTAGCCTTAAAAGAGATGTTCAAACTTTCTGAGGCAAGTCACTAGATTTAATTTGAACTACAAAACATCAACAAAAATAGCCAGCTACTTGATAGAAAAACAAATCTATAATCAACTTTTATTGTTATTAAAACACAACTGTTTTGGCCACATGGAATCCAAATGAAATCCCATGTGAATTAATGTGTTAAAGCAGCCAAGTTTAACAACGTTTATGACTTTGTTTCCAAAGTAAATATCATCAAAAAAGACTTTATCATTGCTTTGATTTCTGTTTTGCACAGAAGAATTCCTTAGGATTTTGCAGACTTAAAAATGGGAAAAGATACAGAATTAATAAAAAAAAATAACATGTGTGCACCTCATTCTATCACAGATATGCATTCTCCTGTGCAGAAACATCTTATCAAGTTAAAAGGGGGAGAGTGGGCATAAACTGCAATCGCTTGGCCAAACATCCCAATAACTGACCTTTGAAACAGCTGTTAATTTCAAAGAAAAGCAGAACAAGTCAGCACAAAAGGAACAACAGAGAAGCAACACAGACAGAAGAGAAAAAGGGAAGAGCTAGAAATCCTTAAATTAAATATTAAATTCTTCTCTCAGAAAGTGGATTGTTGATTTTACAAAATCAAAACTATAAAAAATTTACATAACAAAATTTTATCTCTCCATTCTGTAAACCACACTGTTTCTTGAGAACATGTGTATATGTGTTGGGAATTAGGGAAGAAAAGGCATAGATTTTTTAAGCAGGAAGACTGTATAAATATTACTTCCCTGACTGCTAGCTGAAAAGCTCCATGTTGATCCTTACATTTTTCCAGAGTATATAAGGTTAGGTCATCTTCAAACAGTTTTGTGTTAAGCTGAACATAAAACTATTTGGAACAAAAGATGAGTTTACTTGCACAGCCTTATAAATCAATATAATATCCTTTATATTTTTTGAAGTCCCAATTGACTTCCCACAATACAGTGTTACATAGTCTACAGTCTTTCAAAGAGGTACCTGTTAAATAGGTTGGACAGGTAATCTATAAAACACAATTTATAGACCGCAAGAATTTCAGGAGTCCTGGGAATTTTCCAAGCAACAAATCAAAAAGAAAAGGAAAAAGCAGCTGACCTAAGAGACTACTGCCTTATGGTGTTTTATATTGTTTGAACAATCTTTCATCTCTAACAGTTGTTAGAGATGAGAGTGCTTATTCCTCCTGTCCCTTGAAAGAGAGATCTTGCCCAGGATGTTCTGCTTACTTAAAGCTAGAAGAAAGCTAGCTAATGGAGGACTAATGGGGGGGCGAACGACTAACATGGCCAGTATGACAAGGGAGATGACTCTTTCCCCTCTACTCCACTCTCATGAGATCCCACCTGGAGTACTGCCTCTGGCACTGGGGCCCTCAGCACAGGAAAGATGCAGACCTGCTGCAGCAAACCCAGAGTGGGGTCAGGAAGAATAACAGAGGGCTGAAGCACCTCTCCTGTGAAGACAGAGAGATTTTGAGTTTTTCAGCCTGGAGAAGGCTGTGGGGAGACCTTATTGCAGCCTTTCAGTATGTAAAGATGCTTGCAAGAAAGATGGGTACAGACCTTTTAGCAGCGCCTGTTGAGATAGGACAAGGGGTAATGGTTTTAAACTGAAAGAGAGTAAATTTAGACTAAGTATAAGGAAGAAGTTTTTTGCAATGACGGTGGTGAGACACTGGAAGAGATTTCCCAAAGAGGTAGTAAATGCCTCATCCTTGGAACCATTCAAGGTCAAGCTGGAGGGGCTCTGAGCAACCTAATCTAGTTGAAGATGGCCCTGCTCATTACAGGACTGTTAAACTAGATGGGCTTGACAGGTCCTTTCCAACCCAAACTATTCTATGATTCTATATGTTTCTATTACTACTGTATATGCCACTGAGCATAGAAATTCCCATCTTCCTTTTAGTCATGGATTTATGCTGTTCTTCACAGTCAACCAGATACATCATTATGGAGAAAATAGAAATAGCAAGATATAAGTTTGGTAAAAGTCACAAGTGCAGAAATGCTAGTGTAAGTAAAAAAAGAATGGAAAAGATTGGGTTAGTAAAGGTAGAATTAGTATATAGAAGACACAATCAGTAAAGATACAAATTGGATTAGCAAATGTGATTGCATAGGCAAAGGAGTTGTTAAAAATAACAACTTATTATATCCAGTCATTTTTTTTTGATTTATTTTTATTGTCTGACAGATATACTTCATTCTGTTAACATGTAGGACACATGGCAAGACAAGAAGTTTCTGCTCTACCATAGCACTCCATAGTAGTACTGTTGTGAGTCCTTTTTCTCCATTTTGCTACAAATTTTCATAATATTTGAAAAACATTTGGTGTCCTTAAGACTTCTACACCTATTTGCAACCTTCTTTAAATTTATCAATGAGTTTAAATGTTACTTGGAGAAATACAGGAAAAGGGACTAGTGCTTCTCCATGATGCTGCACTAGAGTTTCTAGGGCCTTTGAGTTCTCCTTTTTAAGATGAGAAATTATCCACACAAAAACACATTAAGAAAATATTAGTTGAGTTATAATCAATCACCTCAGAATTAGGAACTGCTTAAATTATCATTTTTTCTGACTGCATTATGATATGGCCTTTAACTACATAGTCTTTTTTCAAGCTCATCCTCATCCCACATCACACTTATGAATTCCTGTGCAGTGCTGACAAATCAATTAAATTGAACATTTCACAGATTGCCAGTAGAGCATGCTTCTAGATGACAAGCTTATTACCTTATTGGAAGTCATGTCTAACCATATGAAATATTTAATGCCAAGTTCAGTAAAGAAATCATGCCATGATTCATAGTATTCATAGAAGTTCATAGTAATAAATAAACAGTCTTGGCTTCCTTTTGCTGGCAGCCAGGGCATGAAGAGTGATTGTCTTACCCCACTAATTGTTATCTTGAATCGAGGACACAGTAAATAGTGTGAATGCAGTCCTTTAAATCTGTCTCCCCTTTGCTAAATAAGGTTAATAATTACTCCTTTTGCAGAGTTGTGGTGAAAATGAGTAATATCTGTACACTTCTGAGATATTATTGAAAGATGCAATAAAACAGTGGATGGGGGAATCAATCACATTGTCTGAAAAGCAGAATTTGAATACTGTGAAATATATATGGTGCTGGACTGTTTTATTCTCACTAAATGAGAATAATTGGGTTTTTCTCAAGGCCTTTAACAAGACTGGTACTGTTTTACACTGTTTTACCACATTTGCAATTTACTAAAATGTAAATTGACTACTACAGTAATTAAACTTTTATTCATAATTCATCTACATACTTTGCTTACTCATTTAACAGAATCTAGGATTCACTTCTCTTTCTTTCTGATATTGCTTAAGTGGAGCTTTAAACTTGTTTCACAGACTGAGGTCATGGAATGGTGGTTCTGTGAGCATTTACAAACTTTAACATAGTGGCTGTGAACCAGTAGCACCTATTAGTGGGTGCTACTTTACACCTTATTTCTATATTACCAAGGTTGACCTTGGAATTCTCAAAACTACAGAACAAAAAGGAGTCTCAACCCAATTCTCAAATTTAAATCACATTATAGATCTTCAAACACTTTACTTGAAGCAGTTCGACCAAAAGTCTTTTCAGATGATAAAGAAATGGTAAGAGAAGAAAAAATTATTTATTAAGATTTTCAAATTTCTTACACTACATAGAATATATGCATTCATTAAACAAGAGGAATGAGACATGTCTGTATATAGACTTTTGCACTAGCTGATGACCAAACTTCAAAAACATAATATGAAAGATGCCAAACATGAAATGCTAACCTACTATTGAATAATAACAGTGAAAGATTTGTCATTTATTTCACTGTGAACAGTGCTTTATTCCAGCTCCCAGCTGGATTTAAGATCTTAATGAAAAAAAAGTACTAATTTGCTGTGAGTTTATCCCATAAGTACCTGGAAAGGAGGAAGTATGGGGAAGAATCTTCATGACTGTAGGTTTCTTTCCCTAAGGAAACCAGAACATTTTCATTGTAAGCAGCAGGAGCTAGTTTTGCATTCCATCAAAGACCTGGAGAGAAAACACTCTCTACCTCCTTAAAAGTTGCTGTCTCTCATGTAAGTTAATTTATGCTTTATCACAATAAAACTATTTACAACCTTAATAACAATATTTACAAGCTTTGACTCAGCTCTGCCTCCTCTGTTAGACAGTACTGTGTCCTCCCTTCCTGCTGGAGCTGTGGCATGATTCCAGGCAGGAAGGAATGTAAAACTCACGGGGTGAGAAAACTATCAGGAAAGTGGGAGTCCAGCTGGGCAGATGGGGGTGGGGGTGGTAGCGGTGGTGATGTTCTATGCCTTTTATTTGCATTTTAAATGTCAATGCATGCTTAATAGAAAAAACAGAAACATAGATGTAAACAGGGACCCATACCTTGCAAGTGCCAGAAAACTCCCTAAATAATATTTCCTTCTGGACTTTCTCATTCTGTAACAGAGCCTGGAATTTCTCTTTTTACTTCACAGTCAGTCAGTTTCAGAAGAGCAACAAAGTGCCCTTCAACCAGCATAGTCGATAATTTGGTGATTAAAACATTTTTCAGAAGAGCAGTAAAGTGGCTTTCAACTCCATTCAGTTAAGAAGTGCACCAAATCTTAGTTACCACCTTCTGGGTTAAAAAATGCTCTGAACCAGCAGCTATTACAGGCACTTTTTGCAGTAGAGTTTTGAAATAAAATAGTGCAGAAGGCTCAATTATTTTAATATCTAGATACCGGCAGGGCAATCACTGGGAAAATGTGGAGACACATAACAGCTTTAGCCCCCACCCAGCCTACCCGTTGGGACACACAGCCTATCACAGCAGCGAAGACTCTGTGTACTATCAACCCACTACCACTATCACCATTATAGTCACAGTACTTACTCACAGCAGCAAAAACAAATTGGAGATAAATATATGAAGAACTTGCCTACCATGTATATGAAGTATTCTTGCTCCACTGGAGCACAAATTTTAGGCACATTCACAGAATCATAGAATCACAGAATTATTTGAATTGGAAGAAACCTTAAAGATCATTTCACTCCAATCCCACTGCTGTGGCCAGGGACACCAGGACACTTTCTAGGCCATCCAGTCTGGCCTTTAACACTTCCAGGGATGGGGCATCCACAGCTTCTCTGGACAACCTGTTCCAGTGCCTCACCACCCTCACAGTAAAGAACATCATCCTAATATCTACTCTAAACCTACCATTTTTCAGCTTGAGGCCATTACCCCTTGTCCCAGCATTACATATCCTTGTAAAATGCCCATCTCCAGTTTTCTTGTAGCCCCCTTTAGGTACTGGAAGGTGCTTATAAGGTCTTTCTAGAGCCTTCTCTTCTCCGGCATGAACAACCCCAACTCTCTCTGCCTGTCTTCACAGGAGAGGTGCTCCAGCCCCCTGGTCATCTTCGTGACCTTCCTTTGGACTTGCTGCAGCTACATCCATCATAAGTTGAGGGCCCTAGAGCTGAATTCAGTACTCCAAATGGGGTCTCACAAGAGCAGAATAGAGAAGGAAAATCACCTCCCCCTACCTGCTTGTCTCTCCATCTGATTTGGCTCCCTATATAGACTGAAAAATGTTCAAATAAACTTTTAAAGGTTCTGATGTTCCCATACATTGGAGAGGAAGCCAACATATATAACATACAGTTCTGGATCTGGAACTCCAGTGACTGGCTATATAAAAGGCATAGTGACACCTGCTTTTTGAAGCTTCCAAGTCTTTTACTGTCCTTGGCAATTTGCTGTGATGTAATTTCTTAAAAGGTATCCATTTCCCTTTTACTTACAGTTTTATGCTTTATGCTCTGTAGTGCTTTCTCTACACCAAAAATGGCAGTGTAGGCATTTCTCTTTACTTACTATTAATGATTAGCAATTCTGTAAAACCTGTCACTTACATACATCTTGATCTTTTAAAATACTGTATTTATACCCTGATTTTTGGAGGAATTCCCGGCTTTCTTACACTCATTTTCTAATTTCAATGTACATCAAGAACTGAATATATTAGCTGTCATGCTTTTTACTCTCTACTTTAAAAACATCCACTTGTATAATAGCTGACTGAGGTCTCCAAGCAGTTCTTATCTATGAAAATCATCATTTTGTCTTGATGAAGCAAAACCAAAAGATCTCACTGCTTTAAAGGAACCAAATATTTGAACTATGAGATTAGGTAAAAGAAATTTGTAGTTTCCTCAGTGGAAGAGATGTCTCACGCACTCTGTCACTTTCTCCAATATCGATGAAAACAGTGACTACTCTGGCTTTCTAAAGTCTGGGAAGTGCCTTAAAAGCTTATTTCCATCCTATCACAATCCCAATAACTAAGACATTCACTAAAACTGATGCTGTCAACAAAATGGGAGATGGACTTTGTTGGACTTTGTCTGGTTGGATGACTTTTTATGGATCATATTTTCTCTGTGCATCCTATGTTTTTCTGCATGTCTTTCTGTATGTCTCTTTGTCTTTCTATACATCGTGTACCACCATGCTTTGGGTCCTCATCACAGTAATTCACCAGCACACTGAAAGTGATATTTGATTTTTCTCCTTAAAGACAGATTATTTCAGATATTTCACAAGAACCATGCAAAAATAGAATAGTCCAGGTTGAAAGGTGGCTCTTGAGATGATCAAGTCCAAACTTCTCCTGAAAGTAGGGATTTAGATTAGGTTACTCAGGGCTCTGCCAAGCCAAGTTTTTAGTAATTCCTATGAGAAACATTCTATCACTTCTCTCTAAGCAACCTATTCCAGAGTTTAGTTGTTCTCATGGTGAAGAAAATCTTTCCTATATCCACAGAGATTTTCTTCCAAAGCAACTTATCCCTGCTGCCTCTTGTCCTGTCCCTTTGTGTTCTTGAGAAGAAAGCACCTCCCACTCCACCAAAGCTACACTTTCAAGGACTGGAAGACTGCAACAGCATCCCCCCGAGCCTTCTCCTCTAAACGCTGAACAAACTCCACTCCTTACCCTTTCTCAGAGATTTCTTCACCTGATACATTCCACTAACTTACTTGGGAATCTCATGTACAGTAACATACTGAACAACATTGCTTTTGAATGTAAGTATTTGGAAAATAAAGAAGAATCACTATAAAGCCTTCAAAAACAAAATCAGTTTCTCCTAACAGTCTTAACTCCCTAAAGCAATTTAATTTTTTATTTACTAGGTCACCTTCCTTCAGAAAAAAAAATCGAAGTAAAAAGCTTAAAATCTCGCAAAATGCACGAATGGCTCAGACATGAGCTATGTGTTAATTATTTTTAAAGATTCACAGTCCATGAAGACACCATGTGGAGTGATGCAGAACAACAAGCTTAGAAGTAAAGCATAACCAAAAATAAAATTATAACCAGCTTTTTTTGACATGTCTGTGATCATTTGGGCCCAGAAATTAACTTTCTATACTTTGAAGGAAGTGAGAAACAAACAAACAATACAGGCACAGGAGAACAGACAGTTATGAGACTGCTAGGGTATGGTACTGCAGGACTGCAGTTAAAGTGACATTTCCTCACCTTGTCCTTTCTTTGCAAGAAAGGACATTTCATTTGCAGTCTAATAACTGCGTACTATTTTTGCTCACTGTTGGATGAAGACTTTCTGAACTACAGCATTTTAGGTTGTATTTCATATTTTAATTCCATTGCAGTTTAAAAACAGCTTATGTAAACTATTTAATCTGATTTTGGGAATAGCTGTTTTATTTAAATTATGAAAAACTGTCTCCTGGGGAGTCCAGGGCACCAAGCAGATAACTGTGAATGGAGACATGCCCTATGTCTTTAACAAAGATTGACAGAAATCATCTGCTTTGAATCTTTATGTTTTTAAATAAACCAGCAAATAACAGAAATAGTTCTAGAAGTCTCCACAAAGCTCCTCTTCAATCAACAGTTACAGAATTTATGTTTAAAAGAACAACAGCTGTGCAAAATATGATTATGAATAAGAACTGAGCTATCATTCAAGATCCAATAATGTGACAGTTTATGAATGCCATTGCCATTAAACACACCATAAGACACAATTTTAAAATGTGAATGAGGAGGAGGCAAATCTTCATAATAAGTGCAGCAAGTTGCAAAGAATCTCATAGCAACCAACCAAAATAAACGGATGCTCTAAGATGTAGACAGTGTCTAGAGGTTCCACACAGCCCCTTAGCATCTCTTCCACCCCTTTTTGCAGAGACAATCTCCATGACAGATATGTAGGAGCAGGTACACGAAAAAAAATATAATAAAATGAAAAAATATAATAAAAGACACAGGAAGCAGAATGTTATTTACAGATTTTCCAAATCTGTATCTCATGGAAGTGAAGCATGTAAAAAACAGAATATGCAACCTACATGTGAAAGTACTAAGTCATATTTCTTAAAGACTGATTTCCCTTACTTAAAGAAAAAAGCTCGGCCTGCAAGTTTTATACAGAATTTTTTTAAACCCAAATTGGAAAAGCTGTAGCCAAAGGAGGAAATATTGCAAAATGCAGCTACAGAAGAGTAAACAGACATAAAGAAGATAAAAATGGACCCAGATTTTAAATTATAAAACTGAACCTACTACCTCCTTACCATTTAGAAAAGTGGCAAACTGTTCATGTCATAGCCTACATTTGCAGGGAACATGTAAAATTTAAAAACTCATCAAAGCAAAACTCCTTGAAAAATTACCTTTTTTTAAGGTTTGGGGGATTTTTTTTGGTGGTGATTGTGGGGTTTTGTGGTTTTTTGTTTTGGTTTTTTTTGTCTTGAAGGGCTTCAATAAAGATAAGAAGAAGATGGTATCTAACCAACATGAAAGAGCTTTGAAAACAGGGCTAGGATTCATGCAAGATTAAGCTGCAGAATAGACATAGAGGATTTTGCATCCTGCAAAAAGAGGAAAATATCCCAGAACTTCTTGCTTACTTAAGGAGTTACTTCTTATTAACATCAAAAAGCAAGTCTAAAATGAAGAAACCAGGATGCTGCTTTGTTTCTCTAACAAGGATAGACTATTGGTGCTCACAATGACTATTATGATTATTACTAAAAAAGCTGCAGGGATTCAATACTGCTCATTGTGAACAAGTATGGATGGTCCTTAAATTGGTTTAATTCACTTACAGCTTTTCTTCACAGTCGTAATAATTTCACACAAGAAATAGCAAGTTCAAAGATAGTGTAGTCACCATGAATTCTCTTAAATAGCCTGTAGTGTCCAGGCTATTTTTAGTAAATCTACAGTATTTTTATCAGCAGCAAAAAATGCTAAAGGAAGGAGGAAAATAATGGGTCTGGTAGCAGTATTAAAAATGGTGACATTCTTGTCACATTTCTACCAGTTAGAATCTCACCCCTTAAATTATGAGTATTTTTAACATTTTAACTTTAGTCCTAACTGAAATCCTGTTCTTAGTAATGTTATATCACATCATATTGCGCTGTTTGCCCAAGTAACATCCTGCAGAGGTGAACTCGGTTGCACAATAATCTGTGTTGATACAGGCATTTATTTGCTTCATCACATGTACAAAACGTCCCCATTTTTCCAACAGTATTTGCTTGGTAAAGAAACCCTGTATTATCTCTACCTACACATTTTCCACAGCATCTGCTTTTTAATTGCTGCTTTATAGTTTCTTTAATCTTCTCATTGTATTGAGGAATACAAGAAATGTATGCTGGATATTGTGTTTTAATGCTCCTCATTAATTAGTAAGCTTTGGCATGAGACAGCTCTGCTCTCACTGACTTCGCTGGGAGGAAATCCAAGCTTATATGTTTCCTTCAGAAGTTGTACGGTGCAAGTCTTCCCAATGTCTCTTCCCCAGAAATTCAGTTTCTCCCACATCCTATTTCTTGTCATGTTTGTTCCCCCTTCTTGTACTTATAACTATGTCCTTTTTGGTGTAGCATGGGGGAGTGGACTTAGGAGTCTGTTTGGTTATTCTAAATAAAAAATCGTATTGAGAAAATAGTTCCAGGCGTTCCATTATTACCAGCTCAGCTTAGTGTGCCTTGTAAGAACTGTTTTTTTTCTTAGGAAGAACCTCTTTTAAAGATATGTTGGAAAAGGTGATGCCATAAATCTGTGTCAGGCCCAGATGTGCAAGTCTCTGATGCTTAGAAGTCATCCCAACTTATATTCATATATGCTTCCATGGTTTGTTTAGGCAGTTTAAAGTAATGTGTGTACATGAGAAAAAAATCACTCAATGTACATCTGGTAAATATGTGATGTATTAACTGTACATAAAAGGCAAGAGCTGAGGACCAGAAGCTGTGGTTCAAATGCTGGTTAGCAAATTTTTCTCAGGGATCATAAAAATAGTAACAAGGAGAGTATTCTGCTATTTGAGTTTATAGGATTCAAGCTCTCTCTGAATATGTTTGTTCAAGCTCGGGTATGTACCCTCCATGACAGCTTCAGAACAGCTGAACACAGAACAAAGATGCAGATTTCATGACTTTTCTGTTTATCATTACTGCCTAAAAAACATATCTTTCTCACTACACAAGATATTCAGAACAATTTAGAATTTTTTCCTAATGCAGGTGCTTAATAATGAAAACAGGATAGTGGGGTTTTTTCAGTTAGAATCATGAACTTTAGTACAGCATTTTAAATACATACAAAATTTATAGACATAGTTCCTTTATTCCTTCAGGCTAATTTGTTTCTACTAATCACATTCCAGGTATTTGTTTTCCTGTACTTTCACATGCTTAATTTGATACCCCTCTTCTTGATACCATCCTGATATCTTTCCAGTCTCTTTCTTCCTCTATATTCTTTTATGGTCTTCATCTTTTGGACCTTACTAAAACCCAGTCCCTTAAGACATTATCATTTGCTTTCACCATTATTAAGTCATTTGCTTTCAGTACTTTATGCCATTAAAATTTGTAGCCTTTTTCTAAAATTCCTGCCATAATTTTATTTCCTTTTCCTCTTAATATTATTATATAAAAATGTTCTTCATCATCTTTTTAAATATCATTCCTGTTAACAAAATCACTGGTCAAATTTAGTCAGAGCCTCATCTACTCATTACTCTCAAAAAAAACCCCCCAGTTTTACTACTTCTTTACAACTATAACTAATATAACTTATAGGAAAAAATATAAGTACCATAAACTAGTTTCATCATCCTAATATTCCAAACTTCCTAAGAGAAGTTAATACAATATGTTTATTAAGTGTTTAGAAAAATACTCAGGCAAACCAACATAGTATCATCAAGTGCTGTCATTCTTAGACGCCTGAATTAAAATGGTTATACACCTTGAACAGTATGTAAAAAAAACTTTTGAGAGACACAAAGAACTTGATAATAGTTACTTGAACTCAAAATAATCAAAAATCTATGCTTTATTGGAATTAATTATTTGGGATTACATCAATGTCGACTATGAATTCTGACTAAAAGAACAATTGTTCTAATAGTGGAACACAACCACCACTATTTTTACAGTGTTCATAGCAATACTGTGACACTGAGCCCTGCTATAAATGGGAGCTACATGGCATGAAATTTTCCATGAGTATCCTAGGAAAAAAAATGCAGCAGTAAACATCATTAGTCAAGAGAGACCTACATGTCATAAGCAATAGGCAAGAGTCCAGGAAGGCCACAAGGTTAAAATGCTTTGTTTGAGTAATTATAGGATTTGAAGGATTAGGCTGAACCAAAGGATTTAAGGACATGGAAGGATTAAATGGAGAAATAAATAAATTCAATTAAATACAATGAAGGTATAGAAGGCTGCACCAAAAAAAAATTATATTACATTCAATAAAGTTTTTGAAACAAGAATTGTTAAATGAAATAGTTGGAATTGAAGGCAACATGATTTTGCTGTATTTGTTTGCTATTCAGTAACTGAGCCTGCAGAGACAGATTTTTTACAAATTATTTGTGTGTTTCTGAGATTGAAGACCTAACAAGAAAAGCACATATTTGAGGTGAGATGTCTTAGCCAACTTCTTTGTGTCCCAGACTATGTTCTGTAGCTTCTGCAAAAGTGAAATCCCTATATACAACCGTATACAGATGAGATCACAGCCACCACAGCCTGTTATTGAATTCTGAAGATCCTTCCCATATGCACAAAAAATGAATTTGAATCTTTACCTTATGCCACCCTGAGTTACAACATTTTACAAGCCAAGCTTGTTTAATTTAAAAGCATAATGCCCTTGTGAGCTGTTAATAATCACAGAATCATAGAATCATACGGGTTGGAAGGGACCTCTGAGACCATCAAGTCCAACCCTCGATCCACTACTACCACATAGTGAGAATTAATTCACTACATCCATTAAAAAAAAAAATCTACAGGCTGTTTCTTGAATATTGTGGATGAGAAAAATTATTCCAGTGTTGAGACACCTGAGCAATCCACAGCTCCTGATGAAAATCCGACTAGGTAACCACTGGTATACAACACTAAACATAAACGAAAAAATGGTGGTGGGAGGGGTGGTCATGAAACAGTCATTCACAAACGCAAGATAACAGCGGTTTCAGCAAAGCTGCGCTGAGACAATAAGGCTTGAACAATGGCTCTGAAAACACGTCTGAAAAACGACCGCGCTGCCGGGCCGGGCCGGGCCGGGCCGGGCCGCAGGGGCCCGACATGGCGGGGGCGCCACCTCCCGGGCGTCTCGGCGTGTGGCAGCGGAGCGCACAGTGTCACCCTGTTACGAGCTGTGGGTCTGAAACCGCGATCATTGCCATCGAGATGCCTGACCTCAAACGAAACCAAATAGTGTTAGCAACCCAGAAAATCAGATACTAAATGCTTCATACATTTGCTTAAAACTCTTTATCAAGGCCTAGGTGGTTCGTTTCTCGCAAAATGGTCACTTTGAAAGCCTAGTTTTGCTTCAGAAACATTAAGCAAAGCCCTAAACTAATTAGTTATGGCTTATTATTTCCATATTAAAGTAAAGAATTATAGTAACAAATTACAATTTTCAATATAACCTTTTTTTAATATTACAGTATGGGTTTTTTCTTTATGTGCTATTTAATTTGGGGTTTTTCTAGTTCAGATAGTATATGGCTTCAGAAAACTACAGAAATTCAGATACTAACCCAATTCACAGATACTGTAATTACATCTGACCTTATTTCTAAAATAGGAAACGGATGCAGTGTCCGGAAGAGCTGTGTTACAGAGAAGCCCAACTTGGCACACTGATTCATAATTTCTTTTTCATTAAGTTAGGTAACCTATCCCAGATTGAAAAAACTTTACATATTTGAATAGATCATCTCTTTCAGCTGAACTATGTCCTATTTGAGTATTGCCATCACACACCAACCAGAATTATTACTGGTGGATATTTGCACTGAGAAGCTCAGCTGTTCTGCATGAGAGAAAAATCATGTCACTTTTCATACAAGCTGTTGTCATTCTCAGCCAAGAATTATGAGTTGTTTGCTTTTTAAAAAGCTACCTTCTTGGAAACTGAATATTCTCAATGAAACAGCATCTCTCCTGACAGCTCATGCTGATGAATTTTCCTATTCTTCAGTGTGCTGAGGCCTGATCATCATGTTTCTAGAATGATTTTTAGTTGTCATGCTCATTTGGAGCTGTTTGTGGTGCAGTCATTCTTCACACAGTGGCTTTTTTTTTGGGGGGGGGGAGGGGGTGGGAGGCTGTTCACCTGCAGCAGGGATGGCTACTGATTTCTCCCTCATATGGGTCACCGACCAGACACCAGATGGTGGAAATACTCTGTCCTCCTAATCTGGCACAGACTTGGCAATTCAGAGGTGAAAAGCTTTATCCCATTAGGAACTGCCTGAGCTGTCCTGTCTCCAACCTGCAGGCTAAAGATTAAACAGTTAATAGTCTTGAAGTAACTACCACCCCCTCAAATATCCCATCTACTGCATATCCCAGATATCTGCTGGGCAGATATATGAGAAGATCCCTGTCAGTACACTTCACTGACTTTAAATTCTACCTAAGGAGGAATGAAAAAGAAGCCAGCCTGGTAAAATAACATCAATTGGAACAGTACTACTTATGCAACATCTGGAAGAAAAAGTTTATTGCAGGCAAAATATCAGGAAAAATAGAAAATCCAAGTAGGCTGTTTGTGAGAAATTAAATCTGGAAATAAAGGGAGGGGACATCATAAGAAGGAAGTGCAAACACACAAAAAAAGGCAGAAAATATTAAGATGCAATTTCCTTTTGCAGGTTTCAGAAAAAAATCATATTATCAGTACAATACTACACAGTCATAACACCTTACTCAGCTGTGAACAGTAGAACCAGTTTTAGTGAACTTACCTATTCTATCATTCCCATTTTCTCTGCCTCTGCCCAAGTATTTTGCTTAGCTGCATATTCAAGCTTAGAATTTTTGTATATTAGATTTCTATGTTTTATCCAAAATCACCATCAAAATTTCTGATTTTCACTATAAATTGCCAGAGAAACTACTGTTACATTTGCAATGATGACATCAAACAAATAATTTGTAGTTCAAAATAACTGCAAAGTAAACAACTCACAGAATTCATGAGCTCCTCTATATCCAGACTTAATCACTTTAACTCTTTAAAAATGCAAATGGGTTTAATAACAACATAAATTTTAAAAATAAAAGAATACAAGAGAAAGGAGTTAATAGGTTATTTTTAAATGTATTTTTAAATGCAGATATGTCTACATTTCTCCATTTTAGGCCTGTATATATTTGGATCTGTAGTCTTTCACTCCTGCAGAAAAACATGATTCAGATTACATATCATGATCTTATAAAATCACAATTACCTTATCTAGTTAGACTCTTACCCATCTGGAATATTTGACTGTTTAAATCTGTCAAGCTGTGCACAAAGAACAGGGAAACCATGGAAGTAACTGTGAAAAATCTGTCCTTAAGAGAAGAGAAAGGGTAAGCATAGCTCTTTGGTTCATTCCTCACTTCATGTTTCATACAGCTTCACTTAGGGCAGGTACAGAAAGTCATGCTGAGAGTATATATAAGCTCTTGGTTGGCTTTATTTTTGATAACCTGCTTAATTCATTTACAACTATGATGTTTCTAAGAACTGAAAATACTCCATCTTTTGTTCATAAAGCTGTCCTATCACATCACATTGGGTCATAGTAATAGTAATAAAAAGCATTGTTCTAAGGTAGATTACATAGATGGAATTTCTCATGGGTAATTCTTTTCCTTGAAAATACACAATTAGACCTTGCCAAAAAATTTAAATTATTAAAAAATTCCTTAAGTATACAATTTTCTATATTAGAACAGCAGCTAAAATTGCTTGAGGTTTGAATTTATTGCAAATATTTATTTTAAAAGCACAACATTTTGTTCAGGTTCAATAATAAGATTGGTGTAGCTCTTCTGCCAAAATCCTCTGGTTTTACCTGTGTAGCACATTTGACTCAAGAGAGTCAATAAGCAACGTTAGTAAAGTACCATTTTCTTAACGCAAACTTCGAACACTTTACAAGTGTCCTACAGGTGTGGTATACTAGCACTCCTCTATTAGCTCTGTGCAGAAGCAGCAATATTAGATCTTTATTCTACTGAACAAATTACACAAATTAAAAAAAAAAAAGGGCTAAAAAAAAGTAAGTTAAAGGAAAATAGGCTAAGGAACAGGTTCCCCAGAGAAGTGGTCACAGCACCAAACCTGACAGAGTTCAAGAAGCATTTGGACAATGCTCTCAGCTACATCGTGTGACTCTTGGGGATGGTCCTGTGCAGGGCCAGGGGTTGGATTTGATGATCTTTGTGGGTCACTAACAACTTGGCATATTCTGTGATTCTGTGAATATATTTAGAAAGAGTATAAGGATGTTTAGCTAAGGGAATTGTTTTTCCGGGCCCAGAAAGTACTTTAAAACAAGTGAAACTACGCATATCAAAAACAAAATCAAAGGAAAAGATGCGGGGATTTTTAATGGAAATTACTGCATCTGAGCCCTAGGATAGCCCTAACTAACCTGTTAGTATTAGCAGCTAGATAGTCCACGGTCATTGCTACATAGCCAGAGTACACAGCTTGTGTGCTTCTGAAAACAGAACAGGGCCCTTGGCAGAAATCACATTTTCATTACAAAATTTGACCCCTATGTGGACTTGCAGAGCAGCTTCTTTTCAGAAGAGGTATTTAATAACCAGGCCCAGTAATAAAAATATTTGGCACCTTGACTGGACAAACCAGTTGCTCTTCCCTTTAAAGCTAAACGTAAGATCACATCACATAAGAGGCACATCTCCCATTTCTGCCACTATCTAGCATAAACATGCAACTCAGCTGCGTTTAGCTGGCAATCATCTAAAAATCGTTGGGTATGTAACTATGTGCTTCTGACAAACTTCATGGGAAAGGTCTATTTTGGAAAGCCCAGGCATTTTGTAGTGTACATCATCTGGTAATTGTCCCTTTCTCTAAAACAACATATCATCGTCTGTTTCCTTCAGCACACAGCTCAAAGAAAATATTCTTTTAAAAACCCTAAGTGACCATATATACCTGGATATCCACAGCTGCTCAGATGAGTAAGAGAACCATGTGTATAGTAAACGCTGTGCACATAGGGCTGAAACTTCAACGTCTGCAAAAATGAAGGTAGAAGTGCCATTAGGATGATTAAGCAAATAGAAAGGCTATCCTGCAACAGGAGACCAAGACTGTTGGGCACGTGAAATGAAATTGCTGAGAGGATAAAATTATTCTCTTGTATTATTCTTTTATAGCAAACGGACGTAATAGAAGGTGACAGTTTTTTTAAACTATAGGGCAATATTGGCACCAGAAGAATAAACAGGATGTGAGTAAATTTAGACTGGAAATAAGAATGCATTCCTAATCACCAGGGCATTTTGGATGAAAAGGAGAATGATGATAGTGAAAGACTCCAATCACTTTTAAGATCAATATGGTTATGAAACTTTTCAGATGAAGCATTGCCTGACCTAAGGACCTGGTTATATATTTGCACTTAATTTTCATGCTATTAAATGCCTTCTTTGTATAACAGTTTGGTGTCATAAACTGGTATCTGATGGGTTTAACTTGTTTTAAAGTTTGATGATACTATAACACAAAAAGCACATCACAAAAAGTGGTAATGTAGCTTCTGATTAAATCCAGATACTCTTGGAGTTGTTCAGACATCAAGGAAATGCTTTTGTAATCAAGTTACAAATTAAACTGTCATATAACTTATTGAAGAAAGGATGTAAATTGTCAAAGCCTACCTTCCCATCCCCCAAAATTGAGACTAAGGTACACTAGGTAAAAAAGTTTCAGCCAATCCAAATCTTATATGCCTATAATGCCTTATATGCCATATGATAGATGAAGCCTCTATCTTACAGGGATGCTGTGTGGTTGCATGAGGAAATAGCACACTTCAGGTGTTATGATGGGTTTATGATGGGTAAGAGGACTAAAGTGAGAGGAGATGTGTAATAAATCTTACCTTTCCCTCCACTTATGATAAAAACAAGTCATTTTTCTCACTGGCTTTAGGTATGTTCTGAGATGTTGCAATAGATCAAAGAGGGAACCTTAGTAACATTCTAGCCTCAGGAATACCAAAACTATCCACACTCAACTATAATCTAATTGAGTTTTACTCAGCTATAATCTTACTTCCACACAAGAGGTTCTAAGACACAAAGTCTTGCTGGTAGTAACCTGCCCTGGACAGCTTTTCATCGCCACCTGGAACACTGAGCCTATATGGTTTCCTTCCTTCACCAAAGTATTGTCATTCTCTTTCAGGATCCCATCACTGAAATAGAAAAACCACCTCCA
Organism: Cephalopterus ornatus; assembly: GCA_013396775.1. Lineage (NCBI taxonomy): Eukaryota > Metazoa > Chordata > Aves > Passeriformes > Cotingidae > Cephalopterus > Cephalopterus ornatus. Next base: position 250,959 of record VZRE01014453.1, on the reverse strand, counting down.
AAATTGAATATGTCCAAGGATTGCTCCCACACAAGAGGCGCCAGGTCTTGCTGCCCTCTACCTGCCCTGGGCAGCCTTTCATCTGCCCCTGGAGCACTGGGGCTACATGCTTTCCTTCCTATGGAAAAGTATTGCCGTTCTCTTTCAGGAGCCCATCACCGAAATAAGGATACCACCTTCAATAATGAATACCATTGCTCCCGCACAAGAGGAGCCAGGACAGAAAGGTCGGCCTGGTTATAGTCCAGCGGAGTGTGGAGCATGGCTTTCTCAGCCAGTCTGAGCGTTGCACGCCCAAAACGATGCCGCATCATTAGCCCGCGGAGACGGTGGTGTTGCGAGGTTCCCGACCAGGCAAGGGGCGCGGGAGGCCGCGGCCGCGCCGGGCCGTGTGGCGGCGGGGCGGGGCGGGGCTGACGCCCCTTGCGCGGGGCAGGGCG
>VZRE01014453.1:219169-250170 GCA_013396775.1 Cephalopterus ornatus | reverse complement strand
GGTGCGGGCCGGCGGCGGGGGCGCCGATCGATCCGTCCGGCTCCCTCCTGCTCCGTCCCGCTCCCTCCTGCTCCCCGGCGGGCCCTGCCCGGCCTTGCGTGGTGCCCGCAGCCTCCGCGAGCGAGGTCTGGCACTTCGGGCGTTCTCTAAGATGGTGCCATGAGCCCCAGCACGGAACAAGCGTGTGCAGTGGCAGATACGTGCCAGGAGAGCGAGGAAGGCTCCCGTGCTGCAGAGAAAGGGAAGGCAACAAGCTGGGTATAAGGCCTGCTGACGGATTTAATTTCTTGGGTGTGACAGATTCCAAGGAGGAAAGGGGGGAGGGGGTGCGGGGGAATCTTCCGTGCTTGAAGATCAGATCCTACATTAATTACTTCGTTCAAAAGCCTTTAAAATTTTTTTTCAGTGTTTTGCTGGTGTAGTTTGGCATGCAGATCTAAAATAATGACATTTTGAATAGGGAGATTTTATTAAGGAGAGAGATCTGGAGGTAGTTTTAGAAACCTACTGTTTCTGGTTTTGAAACATGCTCTAATTTGAAGCTTTCTTCCATCTTTTCTTGGAACATGACTTTTGCTTTTCCCACTTTCTTGTTCGTACTATTCTCTGGTTGAAATCAGAGAAAAAAATTTAAAAAAAATTAGTTACCTATGTTTAGTAAAATTAAAGCATAACAGAAGGCAGCCTGGTGCCTCTTTGGCCTTGCTGATTGAAAAGACCATCTTGTTCTTGTCAAAAGATGTCACTTTAACTTCTTGTTAACAGTGCATGTAGTTTTGATTAAAATTTCTGTGAAGTTATTTCACTGAACTCAAATTACCATTTATTGGAATTCTTCAAGTTTATAACTCAGGGTTTCATTGTAATATATTAAAATTATATTAAGGTATTTTATATGCATATACTAAAAACCATATATGTGAGTATTCTGATACATATGTATTGTTATATAGTAGTGTATATATATATTCTCTTACCCAATTCTGAATCTTCTCTTTTCAATCTAATTTCATAATAACAATTTAAATAAGCTTTTTTTTCCTAATTTTAACTGTGTGTTGGTCCCAAGGTAATGAGCTTGCCTATAAATTAAGAAAGTTTTTTTAACTATTATAAACAGATTGTAGTCACTAATAAAAGTGTATTTGATGGTAACATGAAAAGTCATGTGAAATGTAGTCACAGACTGTTCAGTCAGGTGGGGATGTAGTGGGGATGCCTCCACTAAGTGGACCTTGAGGGGTTTTTAAATATATCTTTTTCTGGGCTTGAATTCAAAATTCTTTTTGCAGTTTTTTTAAACTCTTTGGATTGAGCAATAAATTTCAAAAAAAAAAAAAAACAAACTATATTTCATTTTATAAGTAGTTTCTTAAAGCTTGTGTAAAAAATATTAATATGGGAGCTTAAGTGTATTGGAAACTTATTTTCTATTTAGCAACTCTCAGATAATGTTAGTTATAGAACATTTCCAACCTTTTTATGTCTAGAGTGTTCATAATTGAAAATGAACAGGTAAAGGTATCTTTTCATTAGCGAAGGATGACGTTAGAAAGGACTAAACCACTGACAGCAACTGTTACTTTATGGCAGCTTCAAATATCTGTAAACAGTACCTCCAGATGCAGAAAACTGGATACTTGTTTGACTTTTTTTTTTCTAGAACAGGTGAATAAGGTTCAGTTATTAGACTCTGGGCTATCTCCACAAGGAGAGCTAATGCACACCTGGGTTCACCCTCGCTCAACTTGAACGAACTTCTGGTCATTTTTGGTGGTTCATTATGGCTGCCAGTGGGCCACATATAAATTCCACGTGTAAGAGGAAAATCAGCCTAAACCTTAGGTATAAGCTAACTTACCATAATTAGTTACTCAATTAATCTTTGTCTTTACTGCATATTTAACAAAATTCCTGTGATTTTTATCAATATGGGAAACTTTTAACGGGAACAAATGACCTTTGCACGTTAAAAAACAGATATTGCACATTAAAAAACTGTGTCCTGCTGGCCTATAAGGCACTTTTTGTAGAGTTGCTGAAAAATTTTGCAGTAACATACTCCTTACAGTCTTGAACTCCACTTTGTTTTTTTAAGAGAATTCAGTATTTAACACCTGGTGAACTGTCAGTACATAAATTACTAAATAAGGAATTTGAAAAAAAGCCTGTTTCATATTCAAAGGATGTGGAAGCCTTCTAAAACAGAATGTCACAGATGGATTCTGTAACATTTGTCAGAAGTAAAATGAAATTAAATTATGCCAGGCTTACAAAATCACTTCTACATCATAAGATAGAGCTAATGTATTTTTGTAGACAAATTACACTTTTGGAAGTAAATTTGAAATAACTGTTCTTGGAAGTTTCTCGTGAAGATTTCAAATCTGATAATGACCAGAGAGATTAGGTGACCATTATTAGTTCCTTCATTGGGATGTTTTCAAAGCATGAACTCCCCTCCTTTGGAGTAACAATTAATTTACTCTTTCATCTAAGTTTAATATTGTCACCCTTGAACTTGAGTTAATAAGGAGTGGGGGAGAATCACAGGAACATTTGCAATGGCCAGTGCACATGGAATGCTACAGGAAAAAATAGCTACTAAGAGTTTGGTCAAAGAATAGGATGGAGGAATGTTGGTTTTAAAAGATACTGCTGATGACTTAAGATATCCAGCTATTTTATGTTTTCTTTGCTCCCATGCAGAGTACTCCAGTCTGTGTTCTGTAAGAAAATAATGTTATGTTAATACTTGTGTAGATTACATAAGGTGCCAAGAAGAGTTTGTCCCTCTCTGGGGGCCATGCCCAGAACATAGGATGGGAGGGAGTGGCAGAGTTGTTAATACTTGCCTTTGCTAGATATGCACTATAAAGCCTATTAGTGCTGACTTTCTTTGCTTGATTCTGGTATGGCTTGAAGAGTTTTATTGCATCTGGGAGAGATCAGAGATAGAAAATAACAGAAGAACCATCAAGAAAACTTTACGCAGGTGTTGTCTGGTGACTGTGGAAACAAATCAGCTTACCTATCAGGATATATGGCTGCTATTACCCTAGTACTTCTGCTGTATGAAAATTGAGGAGAACAAAAGGGAGAGAAGGGAAGGTTGTCATCTGCTATGAGAAATCACCTATGTGATGGGGGGAATCGGTGTAATTTGAGCCTATCATCTTAATGAAATTGTCTATCTCTGTTCACATTTGCAGTCTGCTTTGTTATCGTTGTAAAACAATTTAGGATTGTACGATAAATTAAGGCAGAGCTGAATGAACGTGCATTCTATCCTTAGTTTAAAAATTTTTGTAAAGCAGAACACTTGCATTGGCCTTGGTGAGATAGTATAACAGATTGTCTTGAACAAATACCATTAGCTGTGCTCATCACAAGGATAAAGTCAAAAACTAAAAACATTAAGGTGTATGTTTTTTGGCTCAGTACAAATTAGTATCTAATGTCAGTTTAAGAACCCTCTGTACATATCCAAAATAACTGAGGGCTGTAGTGTCTAATTAGCTTGTGTTCTGCTCCATCTGGACTACCTGGATTGTGTATCTAAATTTAATCACTTTCAGTCTATTTCTTTTTTTTTATGAATTTGCACAGTCTGTCCTGGAACCCACCTAAACATTTAGGTCCACCATATCCTCTTCAATCAAGTTCAGCTTGATTATAATTTGCACAAAGAGCTGCCCTCTTTTATTAGTTTTGAACCAATCTTCAGCTATTGTCTTTTGATGCTTTATTCTTATATTGGACAAGACAGTGAACAATCTCCGTGCAACTTTTCTGAGCCATTAATTTTGTAGTTCGTTGTCTTATTTCCCCTTCCAGCTATGAGTAGCCTCCACCAGCTATAAGTAGCATCCACTCCACATTAAAAAGGCTCATCTGTTCAGTTGTTGATTTTATGAAAGTTATTCCATACCTTTTTTAACTTGCCTTTGTCTGAGCTCTTTTTTATTTTACTCAGAAGTTTTTTCATTTTTGGGTGTTGGGTTTGTGGGTTTTTTTAAGGAAAGAGAACTAAACCAGCACTCAGTATTTCAAACACAGGCACAAATTAGTTCTATACACTGTCACTGTTCTGTTTATTTTTCTAATTATTTATTGATCCACATGGAACACTGAGCAGTCCAAATGATCTAAATAAAACTGCCATAAATCTAGATCTTGTGGGTGACAGTTATTAGCTCAGAACCTGTGATTCCATGTAGGAACCCAGAATTTCCTCATGCCTGCAGACACACAGGCTTTGCTTTATATTAATCTATAATCATTGCTTCTGCTTATTGTACATCACAGTCTTTCTCTAATTCTTCAGTTAGCCCTCATCTTCACAGTGTGGTGTGAGTTTGTATTGTCAACAGTCTTCATCAATTAACTGCCCATCCCCTTTGTGACGTAACTTATGAATATATCGAAGAGCATAAACCAATGCAGATTTTCTGCAGAGATCTGGAGGTGACTTTCTGCAGTGTGGAAACCACTTAGACAGTTTATGGCTGTTCTTTAACTATTGCTCCATGCTAAAGCTTTCCCCCTTATGACTTGGAAGCACAGTTTCCTCGAAATTTAGGTGAGAGAGACTTGTGGAAGCTTTTTGGAAACTCAAGTAGTCTCTATCATTCGGCTGTCCTTTATCTATGTTGTACTACCACATACTCTTGATAAATTCCATTAGTTTTGGAGAAGAGGATTTCATAGAGTCATAGAATGATTTGGGTTTGAAGGGTTAGATCATCTAATTCAGTTCCTCTGCCATAGCCAGGGACACCTTCCACTCAACCAGGTTGCTCAAAGCCCCATCTAACCCAGCCTTGAACACTTCCATCCGCTACTTCTCTAAGAAACCTGTTCCAGTGCCTTACCACTCTCACAGTAAAGAATTTTGACCTAATATGCAATCGAAACCTGCCCTCTTTCAGTTTGAAGCCATTCCTCCTTGGCCTATCACTAAACGCCCTCGTATAAAAAGTCCCTCTCCAGCTCTCTTGTAGCCCCTTCAGGTACTGAAAGGCTGCAATGAGGTCACCCCGGAGCCTCCTCTCCAGGCTGTGGTGCCTTCATGACAGCCAGGTTGAATCTTTCCCAGTATATTATTTGTTTATGTCCACTAAGTCTATTCTTGATTACACTGTTTACTAATTAGCACAACAGAGATGTCAATCTGGATCTTCCTTGAGGCTGTCTTTAAATACTGACTGTATTTTCCACGTGATTTGTTTAGGTGCTTTGTCAGCTCCAAGGGAGAAGTTCTGCACCTTGGCTAACAACACAGCTATTTCATTCCTGCTTATATGTTCACTGATGCTTCTGCATGATCTGAGACCCTCACAAAGCAAGTTAACCTGAGGAAACCTCTCCTATATACATAAGAATTCTACCTTGCTTCATCAGATGTTCCTTTATATTTGATCATCTGTTGGCCTTTTTGGGGGTTTCTGTTACCAGTCTTTAAGGAAAGAATTGATAGTTCTGTTGTCTCTTCCTGTTTCAACCAGGAGGTTGGAGGGTAATATGTTCTTAGATCACATTTGTCAAAGAGTGTAATTCTCTTAATTTTTCCTTGGACACATGCAACTCTTGGTAGGGAACTTCCTCCCCCTAGAGTCCTTTCTCTCTGGTGCAGATACCTCCAGTTCAGGTATTTTGAGATGTAGATTTAGGGTCTTTAGAGCCCAGTATTAAATACTGACATGCTAATTGAATTTCCTCGATAAGACATTTCTTTCTAACCCAATATTTTACACTTCTATTAAGTAAAGGGCATTCTAGTTATACAGTGCTATCTTTTTTATTAGATTCCTGCATACTGCTTAGTGCGAAAGAGGAAGGAGAGGTCAGTGTTAGGCATGAGGAATTGTAAATGGTAGTGTGTTAAGGGAGTAGTCAGGAAAATTATTCTTCAGGTACATAGATCATGGCTTTTTTTACCTTCTGTTTAGATGATCCTTTGGGTTTTAGCTCTGGTGGTTGCAGGTTGTCCTCCCTATTCTTTTGGAGTTTATTCCTTTCCCCTCAGCTTTATTCTCAAAAAGGGGATGAAAAAAAAAATACCAAGATTTTTACAAGTTCCTACCTTTCTGCCTCCACCATTGGCCTGAATATAAGGCTTGATTTGTTTGGATTTTAGGGTTGTTGAGTTGGGATTTTCTTCAAAAGTTCAGTTGTTCAGCATATGCCTTTGTGTTGTGCTCCAAGTTCAGATTTTAATACACAGCCCATTTTGAGTCCAAATGGTTTTAACCAGTTTGATAAGAAAGGAGAAGTTGTTTGGTTTTGTGGGGTTTTCTTTTTACACTTAGAGGGGGGGAAACCCTTTTTTACTATTTATTTATATGCCTGGTGTGGAAGAACTAGGAATTGGAAGTGTAGGGAACTAACTGTGATAACTATTCTGTTATAACCATCCCATAGGGTCGAAAAGAGTCAAGTTAATGAACTGTATTAAGCCAGCCTTATATCTGGAAAAGTATTGACCACCAACTGTTATAGGTCTTGTCCTAAATAATGGTACCATTTGCAATGCTTGCTGTGGTCTGAGGGCTCCATGTTCCCATCTTGCAGGGTAAGGGATTCTGTCAGTAAATCTTCCCTTTTTTGAGAGAGATCTCAAATGAGATTCTTTAGTACTGATCCTGTTCTAAAGAAAATTGAAACATTTGAAGAATTTTCTTTGTTCACTTCCACTGTACCTTACAATATGGATTTTAATATGCCTTATATTTAGAGTACAACTTCTGTCTTGTTTTGAGCCTGCCAGCTGCATATTTTATTTGGTGGCCTTTAGCTGCCGTATGGAAGGATCTTCATGGCTAATAAGCTGTTTCCCATCTGGCTTTTTCAGTGCTCAGTGTCTTAGTGTTTTAAATACTGAAGTTCTTAATGTGGGATAAATCTGCTACATAGAAGAAAAAGGATAAGGCTGTTGCTAAAGGTGGAGGGGAAAGATCAGAGCACTCATGTTGGGACCAGAGTTTTACCTTTTAGGGGAAAAAACAATAATATTAGGGGAAGTAGTTGTCTTTTAAAAGTAGTGTAGAATGTCTTGCTAAAACATTTTAAGACTAGTGCTCCATGATGACATAGTGATTGAATCCAGTCTCAAGCAATGGATTTTCTGATCACTTCCAGAAAGTGCAAAATCATATATACAAGTGTCTCAATTTTGGTCTTGATTCTTATAGACATATTTGCATACTTCCAAAGACCAAGTACTTCAGACATAGAATAATGGGCTTTATTATTTATGAAAAATAGCCAAAGTTGTATGTTGAAAAAAATGGGCAGGGGTGCATTTGCCAATAAATTAAGGGAAGATCTTTTACTTCCTTTTTTTTAACCTTTGTTATTTCGAGGAAGTTTGCCTTCTTCCTGAAAAAAAAGTAATTTTCTTTTTAGCTGCCTTTCTCTCTTGGAAGCAGTTGTGGGACTAGTTATTTTTCTCTAGGCAGCAGATGAAATTTATAGTGTGAGGAAAGAGTCCCATAAATTACCTTATTCTTTTCTTGAATTCTTGCTCTTATGGCACCCCCCAGTGCAAGTGTAGTGTGAAAGCTAGTCTGAAAACAAGATCTCTGTTTCTTGGGGTGATTTTGGGTTTGTGTTTTGTTGGGTTTTTTTTGAAAGCTAAATTGGGATTATGAAATGCTAATCACTGTGTTACTAATGATAAGGCCTCCAGCTAACATTTGCTAAAGGATGATGTCTTGGGTTATTTATATGATGGACGATCTTGCAAATAATTGAATTCTTTTACCTAGTTTTGTCAGCTGCATTTGAAGAAAGTTGACTGCATGTTTTAGAAAATATAACTAAATATCTTTCCCTTGAGAACAGGGATTTGAGAGATTATGGCATCTGAAGCTCACAATGTTAAAAACCAGAAAGTATTGCATATCGAAGGTCATCCCATTGATCTCTGCAGAAAAGGAATCTCTTCTTCCACTAAAAAGATCATGAAGGAGGTAAGCTGGTTGTAGTGCTTGTTGGGATTTTTTATGTCCCCTGATGAAACTGAAGTAAACATTCAAAGAAGTTTGTAGTTCTGAGCAGTCTGAAGCTAGACGCACAGCACTAGTAGGCACTTCACGTTTAGATAATGTAACTTTAGCTTGAACAGCAGTTACGTTATGAAAACTATGCCTTACAATAGACACAGGCAGTGGCTGCACTCATAAGTGCGTTGTATCGTCCAAGTGAGCAGTAGATACTGATATGGTTTTACTCATACCTGCTTTTCTGCACTCTAGCCAAGAATGTTTAGATACGGGAATTCTGTCATGAAAAAGTTCTCTCTTGCCAAGAGAGCTCTGTGGCACAAGTGAGAGGTGGAGTAGGTGAAACACCTGCATTGAAATGCATCTGTTGTCTTATAATCGTACAGCTTGATCTACCACATTGTCTGGTAACACGTATATTTTCACTGAATTCTTGCTATTCAAAACCAGTTTACATAAACTCTTACCTGTGTTACTGGCTGAAGAGTCAGGCAGTGGAGTAAAGAGGAAGCACTAAGGAGGTAAACTCACTGTAAAGTCTCTTCAAACAGTGGTGAAGATGCCAATATCTTTTATATGTTGACAAAAAAGATCATAACATTGTTTTGCTGATGTGCACAATGTTAATGTTACTATTTGTGTTAAGTAGTATAAATGGGAGTGTTTGGGCCTTTTTCAGTAATAAAGCTTTTTTTCTTCTCTGTTTCCTTTCTCCCAGGGTAAGAAATCTCCAAAACAGCTGGCTTCATACACAAACAGGTAGGAGGGCTGTGCTCTGTAGTATCTGAGTTTCAAGTGCAATGGAGGTAGGGAGGAGGAAGCAGTTGAAATCGATTACAACACCAAAGCAGACAAAAATGGAAGATAGGTCTTGATTTTAATGACAATTCCTGATTCTTGTGTTCCCTTCCATAATAATAAGTCTCTGCATTAATAAAAACAGAGAATATTGGTGACGTTACTTCTGATAACCCAAATATCATCCAAGTATATACTGGGGGGAAAAAATGTTTTCAATAACCTGAAAGTTGACTACTGAATTCATAATTATATATTTTAACTTAATAATGTAAAGTACTGATTAGGTTTAGAGCAATCTTCACTAAAATACTGCTTTCTTATTGCAGAATAACGGTTGGAAAAACGGTGACCAGTCCCCTCTCTCTTTTCAAAGTGGTATATTGTAAAAGAAAAGTTCATTGTTATACTCCAAAGCTCTGTTACAGAAAGAAACTGTGCCCTAAATCTAGGGGCTGTGACATGGCAAATAAAGAAAATGAACTGGCTTGTGCAGGGAATCTGCCAGCAAAACTTCACAACAGTCGTACACACTTGCTAAATTCTGGTGACTCTGGCTCATCTCAAACAGAAGGCCCCTCATCCAAATACAGTGGATTTTTTTCAGAGGTAAGTAAAGTTTGAAGAAACTTTAATTTAAAATAAAAGTATTCCTGGTAGTTAGCTGTAAAAGTTTTCCTACAGATTAGTTTTCTTTAATTCTTTAAATTTCAGATCTTGTGATTTACAGTTACTATCTGTCAGTTTATGGTGATACAGTTGTCAACAGTAATAATCCTGCCAGTTTTCCTTATGTTTGTGTCATGTCAGAAGCTCAGATCTGCCAGACTAGACTGGGTTAAAATTGTACCAGCACCAGAGGAAAGCATTGTTTTGACTTGGTTAGGTTTCATGGTCTGGCTGAACACATGGCCATGTACACCTTTATAGAAGTGTGAAAGTGTATCAATGGGAATAAACTGGTGAGGTGGCCTTGGACAATTTTCAATAGCAGTATCAACTTTGTGTGTGTGAAACTAAATTAAGTGTTTGTGTAAGGCTGTATTTCTTTTTAGGAGTGCTTGAGGAAACATAGCAGATGCTTGCAGGGCTTCTGAAACTGGCTAAAAGGTCATATATTTACATGAAATAGGTTTTGTGACAGTAAAGGCCATTTAAGTCCCTGAGGCATGGCAAGGAAGATAAGATCAAAGACTATCACCATGCTGTCTTTCATGGTGCTGTAAGTGTGGGCTTCTATGAAGAGAGCCTTGAGAGACCAGTGGGCTGAAGGTGTAAGTCTGTGGCATCCTGCACTGTTAAATTTGATAGTTTCAGGAAAGGGGCAGCAGAATAGCTACAGTTAAAGAGGTTGCAGAAAGAAGGGTAAAGAAATGAAGACTGGGGAAGATTCATTCTCTGAGAAACTCAGAACCAGATCACTGAACACAGATGACTACTGAACTGGTTTGAGAGAAGTGTGTTGCTTTGCAGTGTTCATTCCAATCCAAGGTCTATTTAATAAAATACCTGAACTTCATTCAGAGAACAAGCTTTTTTCAGAAATGAACCTTTTCTGTCAGAGTTTGGAACATGTAGTTACTTGTGTCTAAATTGTGTCAGAATTATTAATCATCTAGTAAAAAGTTCTCAGAGTTCATAAGAACTGAAGCTTGCTCATGAATGCTCTATTTAATTATTAGATACCTCTCTTCAGGTAGTAAAGAGATACGAACCTTATTCTTGTAGCTTTTGTGTAAAGTAGGTTTAATATTTTTATCCCCTTCTAAGGGAAATTTGTGGATTTAAGACCATTGTTAGCTAAATATCTAAAACTCATCGGCATACAGGTAGAAAAGCATATTTTCATATACGAGATTACTGTAGTAGAGCAGCTTATTGTGTTATTCCTGGCTACTTAACTTGTGGCAAACTTCTTTTATATCTTTAAAAACATTCAGGTTTCTCAGGACCATGAAACTATGGCTCAAGTTCTTTTCAGCAGGAATCTGAGGCTGAATGTAGCTTTAACCTTTTGGAGAAGGAGAAGTATAAGTGAACTGGTAGCCTACTTAGTGAGGTAAAATAAGTGTCTCTTTTATGTTCTTAAAATAATAGCAATCCCAAAAATGCTGCAGTATTTTCAGCAATTTCTTAAGTTTGTAACTTTGTTATACTTTTTAAATTGTAGTGGAAGCATATACTTTGGTAACATTTCTGATTTTATTCTTAATGTTTCTAGGATACAAGATCTTGGAGTAGTAGTAGACTGCCTTCCTGTGCTTACAAACAGGTACAAACAAAAAAAAAAAGTGGGGATTTAAAATCTCCTATAACAACACTGGAGTTCAAACACTTCTGAAAAACCTTGTTTTTTAAGTTTACAGGAAGAAAAACCATATGTTTCAGTTGGCTGCTGTGTAGATCTTTTGCCTTTAGTGAAATCTCTGCTTAAAAGCAAATATGAAGAGTAAGTATCAATTCTGGAAGTTTTCAAAACAGTTATTACTTCCTGGCTATGCAGAGCCCTGGAAATTAATGGGTTTTAGTCCTCTGACTCCTGTTCCCTCTGCCCCTTCTCCCAGCTTTGCCTTTCTCAGGAATGCCTACCTGAGGGGAAGCTTTCCTGTGAGCCTTTATCCTTTTACAAACTAGTGGTGCAAAAACTTTTCTGCAAGGTTAAGGACTTGGGGGAAAGGACTGGTTTTGCCCTTATGCAGATTTATTTATCCTAAACAGTAAATCAGAATAGCACTAAGGGTTTAGTATGCTTTATAACATAAAATCAAAGCAGAGTTTTAAGGCAAAATACCTGAGAAATTTCTACTTTTTCAAGAAGAACTTGAGTTTACCACTTAGAAATGGCAAATCTAGGCAAGTATTTAAACTTCCTTATTTGTCTAGATTTTTCTTCTTCCAGAATAGCAAATGTGTTGCTTTCTTAATTGCTTGCCAATTTATCTTGACGCTGTATCTGACCTGTAGATACTGTATGCAGAGGATGAAGCGCGTAATGTGTAAAATATGTTGTTACAGATATGTGATAGTTGGTTTAAACTGGCTTCAGGCTGTCATTAAAAGATGGTGGTCAGAACTATCTGCACATACAGAAAAGGCAGAGGATGGGTGAGTACAGTTTTGGGAAATATTTAAATGTGTTTCTGTACCATATTTCATCTCAATATGTTTTAATTTGATCGGTAGGAGTGCTCCTTGCCTACAAAAGACACGATACTCATAATTTGAAAGTAAATGCTTAAAAGTACTTAAAAGTAGTTCTGTTCTTAAGACACAGATAGTGTTTGGAAGCTTACTTTAAGGATAACACAAGTTTTTGGGGTTTTGTTTTGTTTTTTACTGGTGTTTTAGTACATGTAGAACATAGTCATATCAGCGGTTATAGAAATGCTGTAGAATCAAAATTTTTCAGATCTTGTGGCAATATCTGTTGAATAGGTTAAGTCTTTATGCAGTATTAATAATGCATTTTAGTCAAAAAGACTGCTGAAATGTACTACAGATGTTATAAAGTATTGTTCATTCTTTTTCAGAAATATTCATATTTTAAAACAACAACTGAGTGTTTTATGGGAACAGGAGAATCATCTTACTCTGGTTCCAGGATATACTGGTAGTATAGCTAAGGTAATCCAGTTCCAGTTGTGTTCAGCAGCAAACAAAGTTGTATCACTTGCAGTATTCTTGTTTTATTTATGCTAAACTGTGGATGGATAGAAACACCTTTACTTATTTTCCACTAATGCTCAAGCATATTGCACGATTTTAACAGAAGTCTGCAGTGGACTCCCTATGATAATAGTAGTGTAGTTTAGAATGCTAATAATTACTTTTTTTTATCCTTTTTTCTTTCTGTACAGAGGAAGCATCTCCTTAATAACAAAGTAGCTAATAGTAATAAGCCTTAAAACTTAAGTAAAAAAGGGCTTAGATGATTAGGTAGACTGTGGAAAAGACAGATGTTTTCTCTGAAATCTGTTGTAACCGTGGATGTAAGTGTGAGGCAGAAGGGAGAATCTTAGCCCAGGAATGTCATTAGTATTTGCACATCAGGTGACAGGGGCAAGTGACAACATACTAAATTCTAAAACTTATTGCTGACCCAATGCTTAGAAAATTATGAGCTTGTGGAGAGCAGAAGAGCAGATCTATTTAAGCCAACTCCCTGTTTACCTTTCTCAGTAGGTTGTAGTGTCAGTAATGTAATGAGGGTGTCTGGTAGATGCATGTTTTGCTGCTTGTTCTCATCTCAAGTAACATGGCTTTCTGAGGTTGGGCATCAAGAGTTATACTGAGCAAGAAACCTCTCCACATGGAGGGACATGGTGGAGGTAGACCAGTGAGAAAGGGGTTACAGGAGACAGTTATGTACAGGATTTGACTGAACTTGAAAAGAGCTTAGCATCTTTTACTTAAATCTTAAGGAGTTTTGTGGAATCCATAATTCTGTGCCTACAGAATTGGTCTATTTTGATGTATCAAACAAGTAAGTTATTTCTTGTTTTTCTGGGACTGCTGTGCACCTGTGACTTCAGTTTTGATGTCCCTACAATGATAATTAAGAGCTCCTTGTGGAGTTTATCAGCAGGGATGCAGAATAACTGAGTTCTAACTCCCAACAGGTAGAGCTGTGAGAGCATCTAATGTTGACTGCCTAGTTCTTTTGCTAAATCAACATAACAACTAGTGTCGGTTTGTTTCTCTAGGATTCGGGTTCCCCTTATGTTCATTTGCCTACTTCTTAATATATATCAAGATAGATTGTGGCCATGGTCACCTGAGAGAGTCAGGAGCAAAAGCAGTACACGAATGTTGGAAGGATTGGGTACAAGAATGTTGGAGGGGTTGGGTGAAGAAATATCACGCTTAACATGTTTAAACTACATGATTGTATGATGATGATTATCATTGCTGTGTATGCAGGGAGGAGAGGGATAACAGACTAAATTGATGCTGTTCTTGCAGGCTTTTTAGTAGATAAAGAAATCTCATTGAAAGCATTAATTGAAAGTAATCATGAAGATAAATTATTCTGAAATCTGGCCAAATATAAATATTCTTGTGTTATGGTCCTGGTTGGTTACTCTGCTTCAGACATTGAGTTGATATTACAGCTATAAGTAATGTGACAAACACTTTCTCCTTTTTGTTTTTTCCTTCTAGGATGTAAATGCTTATTTATTACAGCTACACTGACATGATTGAGAAACTATGTGTGCTTATGTGGTGAAACAGTCCCCTAAAGTATCCCTGAAATACGTACTGAAAGCCTTTTGAGAAATACTGGCAGAAGAGAACTGAACTGTCAAGCTGTTTAATGAAACCACTAACAAAATCCTAGCAATCTACTTCACATTGAAGTGGAAAAATGTCTAGTAGGAGCAACTTTTACTTCAGTGAGGTGAAAGTGCACTATGAAAACTGTATGCCTTTGCTGCATTTGGGATTCACTCAATTACTAGGTATTCATTTAAACGCTACTGTATTTTCCTACAACATCACATAAAAGAAGATGAATTATACTGTCATGAATGCAAGACAGCAGAACCAGTTGTAAGGACCCAACAAAAGCAATCAGCATTAAGAGCTTTTAAATGTCTCTTTCACAAGAGAACTCCAAAATGCACAACTATCTTCCAATTACATTAAAAAAAAAAAAAAAACAACTTTGGGATATTCAGTTACTTCTATGTTTTAATCAAATTATTAAAGACAATTTTTGTTTGCACTAAATAGAAACTATACAGCAAAGATGCCTTAATTACTAGTGTTTCGAAAAGCCAGTGTGTTAAGATCCAAATAGCTATTATGTTCAAGATTGTGATGAAAAACTACAAAAATCAGGGTTTCACATTGTGTAGTTAATGAAATATTGCACATATACAAAGATTCATGTATGAAAAATACTATAAATACCTGAAGTTAAGCTTGGATAAACAGTTATTGCAAATGTCAGCAGAATGGTGAATTTATGTCTAACAAATGTTTTTATATTGTATGTGGATTTCTAACACAGTAATCTTGTTCTGTATCATTTAAACTACATGCAAATAAGTAAATATATTAAATATATCTACGTTTTTTTCTTTTCAAGTTCAAAAAAATACCAATTTCTAGAATCTGTTCCACAGTACTTTTTATCATAGATATTTATGTCTATTGTTTGAAATGTTTACAGCCAGGTGAGGCCATGTTATTCAAATCACACCCTTTTTATACTACCTCCTTTAAGAAACTTAAAAAGAGCTTTTGCAAAATAAAGTTCTAGCCTGATCAGTGATGGCAAACTTATACCAACAATAGCATTGAGAATACAGCTGTAAATTCTGTTGCTGTCATACTGCTATGCTGTTTTCTTTTAATTTAAAAGCTATACCTTAATAGCTCTGAGGGAGTCTTGATTTTAGGCTTGCTGTTGCCTTTTTTTAATTTTGTGAGTAGAAAGAATGCTTTTTCAATTAAAACTTATGAAGTGCCAGCTCTTTACTTAAAACATAGGTATACATGCGAAGCATGTATGACCAAATCTACTTTCTGAGAAGACTAAGTACTTACAAGGGTTGTTCTCATACCTAGCATTAAGCATGTGCACTTTTATTGCTGTGCAGAAGAGTCTTTTGATAGCCCCAAGTGGTTTTTGCTTTACAGATTAAATAAATGAATTTTAAACTCCTGTAGTGGTCAACAACTTTAGGCCTCCCGTTGTTTCATTTCATATTTAGTTTACATGTTGTTATTGCTGACTTCTAAAGGCCAACTAGAAATCTCATCAGAACTTGGTGCTTTTGGCTATTTGAATATCCTGTAAACCACCAAAGGTTTTGCACTTCCCAGGGCAGTCAGTTACAGAGAAAAGTTTCTGGGACATCCCAAAACCGTAACTCTGTGGGACAATCTGGAGACATGCATGTAGCCGAATTATTTTTGCTAGAATTGTTAGTTATTAGAGATATTTCATGCTCAAAAGAGTTTGAGATAGAACTTTTCAAATGTTCTTGCTGTCAATTAAAAATTTAAAGAAACTACAGTATGACAACATTCTTGTATTACTCTACTGTTCTGTTGAGCAATTAAATGTAAAAGTAACATAGTCTAGCTTCATAATTTGGGTAGCAATTGCTGAAGCTCTTAGATTATTCCTCAAGGAGAATACTGTAGAGGTAATGGAAGCTCAGATCTTTTCTCTTGTGGTTTTTTTAATAGACAAAATAAAGTAACTCAAGGCCACTTACTTTTTATAGTAGAATAGTTGTAATTGATTAAAGGGATACCCTAGTACTTAAAAAACCGTCTTGACAGTAGATGTAAATACATGGGCTTATAATGAATTCTGTGTGTGGCCATGGAGTTATCAAATCGTCACTGTGGATGGTGCTTTTGTTCTAAAGGCAAGGTAAGATTGACTTGAGGATCATTATTGAAGAATTACTAATAAAATAATGCCTTCTTTTTAACTACCAAAAGTTGTATTTTGACAGCATCGATAATTCAGTGTTAAACATTGTCAGTATATGTGCCTTATTTTAGATGAATTTTCTTACTGTTTTCAGGCAGCTACTAGACTGTAAGAATAGTATTCTGATGTCTCAATTATGAAATGATTTTTCTGTCATGATCTTAATTAATTTAAACTGCTCACACTACATTCAGGCTCAGCTTCTTGTATTCTCTTTAGTTCTCAAATGGCTAGGAATCAGTTTTGCTGTTACAGAATGTACATGTATAATATCTGGTCAAAGGACATGAGTAAAATGTCTTAATAGCTGTATAACTCCATTAATTCCATGAAGTTGTCTCAGTGAATCCAAGAATTAAGTTTATGAACGATCATATGCATAAATGCTATCATGTGATACCCTCTGAAAATGCTGTTTCTAGGATATGTCTTAAGAATCAAGCAGAAATAATCCTTTTCCTCTACGTTCTTGTGATGCAGAAGCACGTATGTACTTGAGGATGAAGGATTCCTCCACAAAGCTGTTCTTCATGTTACACTACTTGATATGAAATTAATGTCTTTGAAAAACAGTGTCTTTTGCCTCAATGTCCCCTGAAAATACTTGAGGCTCTTTTGCTGAAAGAGTACTTCTTTGAAGTGTGATCCAGGATTTACCCATCCCCTAAACTGAAACTGAAGAATCCTTCTGGCAATCTGTCTCTTTCTGCAGAGCTAAGGAAAAAAAATCCAGTGTTTTGTAACTGTAAGAGTCAAAGTTTAGGTAATTCTGAGAGCTTGCTGAAGAGGGGAGATAGAAAAGGCTACCCCATTAATTAGCTGGGTAAGAAGTTAGCATGTCTTATTGATTATGTTTATTGAAGTTTTGAAGGTGTTACACCTATTTCTCAGTGAAGAGTACTCTCATATCACACAGGTACTGCAGTTCCAGGCTACTTAATAGTGCTTACAGATTGTTGCTGGTATTAAAAAAATTAGCATTAGTCCTCCAGGAGCTTACCTTCTGCAGTGAGATATAAATAAAATGATCTCTCCCTTCCTGTAGGCTGCTTTGTTGTTATCACAGTTTTAACACTTGAGGTGCAGGAGGGCTGGGAGAATAGGAAAGGACAAAAAAGTACACATGCGCTATGTAGAGGGACATCAGCCCCACTGCATTATACCATAACTTAAAGCAGGCTGTGTTTCCATTTTCTGGCATCTGAAGCAGGCAAGTTTGGAGTTTAGAAGTCTTGACGCATTTTGCATTGAAGAGAGAAGGGTTTTGAAGATGGATGCTATAGTGCTAATTTGTGATATGTTGATTCTTTTTTCCTTGAATGAGTGGACATTTTTGTGTGTAGAAACTTGAAAGTATGTAAGCTTACATTTTGAATTAGCAAATAGTTGCTTTTGCCAGTTCATCTTGCCAGATCTTCCGGTTTTACAGAAGACTGAACATCTGTCTAAGTATGGAGATTTGCTGCTGTATTTTGTGCTGAGTTTTCTGGTACAAAGTGAAACAGGCGTTTCATAGTCAACTATTTCAGAATACAAAACCATGCAAATCATCCTACTGGTGTGAAGTTATTCCAGCTTTGCACAATGCAAATGCTTAAGTTTATGAAAGTAGTTGATTCTTGTGTGAGGAACTTTTATATTGAGCTGATGCTGCATTAGAGGAGGGAAAAAAAATGAAGCCATTTTTAATAGCTTTTGTAAAAGCCAGACAGCATAGTCTAATTTTTGTCTTCAGTCTACTATCCTACACACAGTAATCATTGTAAGCTACAGATAAACGTTCACAGAGAAAATAGATTGAGCATGCTTGTGTTATTAATGCTTGTATTATCCTTCTTTAAACAATTTATGTTTATTCCATGAGTTAAATGGCTTGGTTTGTCTCAGAGTGGGACTAAATGCGAGTGTTTTTCTCTTTGCTTTCACATTCATTCTTCAAGTCTTAATTAAGTTATTTATTCCTCTTCTAGTTTAAATATACTCTGAGTGTCTGTTAGAAGGGTGGAGGGGAGGATGAGAATTCTAGACAAAGCACAGGGCTAACTATTTAACAAGGTTCATTTTGAAGCAATTGTGAAAACTTTTCATCTTTAAAACTTTTCACACAGATTTTGTTAATACCTACTAATTGAAGTGGGCACTCACAGCTGCAAGTTTGACTTTGAACATTGTTGGAAAAAAAATAAAGTGTTTTCATTCTAAATAACCATAGCTGCAGTATTGTTTCTATTTCTTCTTGGTTTTTTGCATTGAGTACTAAACTGGATTCTTATTTAGCTAAACTAATCTGCTGTAAGAGAGACAGGATGTGTAGCACTGTCCCTTAAAGGGACAAAATAGAAATATTCACATAGTCTTCAACTATTGCAAACTTAGAATATTTTTGTTTTCATACCGACTGGATTTTTGTAATCTCTTTATGTAAATTGTAGCTGCTGATCACATTGCTGTAAAAGGAGATCTGCTGCTTTCAGGTTGAACGTGTTGCGTAGTTGTTTCTGATTCATATGGAACACTGCTTCAGTTCAGGCGGTCATTACTCTGAGCGCTGAACTGTAGATGAGCAGCTGACTGTTGGGGTCTCGAACATCTGTGCTCTGCTGTAACAAAATACAAGGATGCCATGTTCATGTTTTCCACCTTTTATATTTTTTCCTTATTCCTTAATTTAAGTGCTTAAACCTATTTTAATCCCCTCTGGAAAATGATAGCTGCCAAAATGTGATAAAATGCTTTTACAAATATGCTTCTGACTTGTTTTAATACAGTTCTGTGAATAATAGTTTTTTCTGTGAATTTGGGGAGGAGGATGTTTTCCATATGTGTAGGCTTGTGAAATAAACAGAATCAATGGATTTTACTGAGACTGTATTCATATCCTTGATACTTTTTTTTTTACATATGCACTATGTGTATTGTGAAACTATTAAACCAAATCTAAATATCAAGATCATATACATTCCAAGACTACCTGCTCTTACAGGTATGTTGAAATACATACGCACCCTAGTATTATACTTTAAAGTGACCTGCAGACAGTTTCAAATAGCTCTTGTAATTTAGTTTGATGCCTCTTTGTCAAGTTGTTTTTAATCTATTGAACTTCACTTTGAAAAGTCTGAATTACGTTTAGATCTTGCAGTTGTCACTTTCACTCTTATTTCAGATATTCTATGGATTGAAAAACTTAAGACAATAAGTATTCCAGCTTCAGAAAAATAGCTGGTCTTTTTCTCTTTGTGACAACAGGCTTTCATTACATTTCTTCTGCATGAAACAAACTTCTTTTCTGTAAGAGTTAAATAATTTTTAGAGACACTTTCAGAGGAGGATTGCCACATACTAGGAGGAACCTGTTGCATGTTTGATTTTAAATGGGGAAATTGTACAGATACAAGCAGCTGTTGGGACAATGCACATTTCATTACTGTTGAATTCTTATCACATGTGAATCAGCTGTCCTATTATCTACCTAGTCTAGATAAAAGTAGAATGATGTATTATTGAGGAGTTGAAGTCTTAAGTCTTGGCTGTGAGAAATCAAAACTGTTCTCTTCATTCTGATGAAATTGTTACAATGAATGCGGACAGGAACTATTTTGTGTGTTCGGTTTGGAGAGGAGAAGTCTCTTAATACTTTCTGTGTCTGCTAATAGTACTTTGTCTTGAGGCTTAAAGGCATAGGCATTTATGTGTTTGCTTAAAATAACGTTAGGTTTCTGACTGAAAAGGAGAAAAAGCCTTGCTGCATTAGTTCATTTCTGGATGATGGTGCCACCTCATGTTTCAGCTGCAGAAAATAGTAAACTATAAAAATATAATTTACCACCATTGCACAAATAGTGTCAAAACTTTATTTTCAGCATTTTAAGGCTTAGGCTATTATTAGTAAAGCAGTAAAGCAAAGCAGGACTAAAGAATTAACGGGCAGGTTTTGTTCTCAGCCGTGTGTTTTAATAAGTCTAAAAGCTTGACTTTTTAATCAGCCAGAATGAGTGGTGGTCGATGGATGTGTTAATTCTGGAGTAATTCTGTGCCAACAGTCAGCATTAGCATAAGAATAAGCAGAGTAGATGTTTGTGAAGTGAACTCGGCCCACCAAAGCAACTGTCTTTTCACATAAATTTTCTTAGGAAGAACCTTTTCGGTACTTACAAGTGAAAATGAATTTGCCTTTTTTTTGTTTGTTTGTTTGTGTTTTTTTAAGTTACAGTTTAAGTGTTTCTGGGTAAAGAGGGCAGAGAGGGAATTCTGAAGAGTAACTTTCTAAGTGTCGTTTTAATTGGATGATAGGGTACTGCTGCAAGGGATACCTCTAAAATACTGCCCTCTGAGTGGTGGCATCAGTAATTATTAAAGGGGCTTGAGGGCTCGAACACAGGCGAACTCTAATCCGGAGTGTGGCTGATGTGTGTCTGTCTTCCTGGTTGGCAATGTAGGGAATTGATTTGCATAAAACTAGGGAAGGGAGAGTGTTTAAGATACAGTATAAAAATTCCTATCACCTGAAAAGGATGCCTGTGATTGTTGGGTGATTGAGGTATGATGATACTGGAAGTCTTTCCAGTCCTGTGTGCCTAATCCATGGCAATGAGGCGCTTCACGAAGGAAGGCTGGAGACTTGATGCTCACGGAGCAGTCATGTTTCCTCCCAGTTGCTGCTTCCCCACCCCTCTGATGTGTTGGGACAGATCTGCTTGGCTGAATTCCCAGCTCCACATCTTTGTCACTTATCCAAGTGAGAATAAAATGCCTTCATATTTGGCACACCTAGTTTCCCAAGTGGTGTCTTGTACCTCAAGTCTTCCAGGTTCTCACTACAAAAACAAATTATCAGCTTAGTAGCATTGAACTGTGAAAACTCAAGTCTCTTATGCCTTGTGCAGGGCAACTGTGGATACTACCACTTGGTTTACTCCTTAGATGAACACTAGAAAAGCATAATGATGCATGCTAATGCAATGGCTGTTTTAGTCAGGAGATTTAAGATGAAGCTGGTGTATTAGGAGTGTGTGTATATAAATGTTTTTTGAACATAAATACCAGTATGCTACCAGTATTGATTAAAAATGCCTCCAGTTCTGAACCTTTACAAATGGTAGGCTAGTGACTAGTTAGGGAGAAATCCTGCTGGTTAGAGGTGACTGGGGTGTTGGTTTGGGGTTTTTTCCCCTATCCACCCATCTTGTCTCCCTCTCCGAGTACAACTCTTTAAATTTGTTGGTGCCTCCTATAAGCTTGCAAAAAAAAAAATGAAAATTCAGTCTTTCAGGGTTTTCTGACCACAACATAATCAGGGAGTTGGGCAGAGTGAGGACATGTCATGTTCACACAATGCTGTGTAAGCACATGTATGCACTCATTGCTGTGCAGAAGTATCATTTGTTGCACTTTCCTCTGCACTCCAATACATTTATGCTTCTATTGGTGGCATATCCCTTAACATCTCTAAAGGGATTTTTTCCATCTCACAATTCCTGATTCAAAAAGCAGATTAGCTACTTTCCAGATGAACAGATAAGGTTGGTACTAAAAACAAGAAAGGAGAAAAAAATCCAAAAAACCTCAACACAAACAACAACCCAAAACTTAACCCAAACAACAAACTAGAATGTGCTTGTCTCCAGCATAAAGTAGCACTGTGGCCAGCTGTCAACAAACGCTGCTACCTATTAGTCATTAAAAAGGGGACATAGAATATCTTTCTGAGCAAAGAGTCTGACATTACAAATTGCTTGAGGGTTTTTTTTAGGATTTCAGTGCATTATGATTTAGTTTGCTCTCTACAGTGTCTGAATATTTGGTTTGTGACCTCAGCCACCCTACTCAGAAGGGCCATAAATAAGAGGAGAACGCCCTTGGAGCCGTCTTCACAACTGGCAGCTTGCTAACTTCAGCTTTTACCTTGGGGACCAGCAAGACATATTTCAACATTTCTGCATGCAGGATTTGGCATACATACTTCAGATAATGTTTCCTCTGGAAAATGAGCATTTAGCCCCTGGTGACTCCTTCAAGTCCAGTTTGGTTGAAACAGTTGAGGATTCTGCTTATGTGCAAGGAACTGCAAGACATCATTCATAAACTCACTAAATCTAAATCTTGATTGTACTAGGCTTATGTATTGAGAAATTGTTAATTTACAGGTCTTGCTATCCTCATTAATACTTTTTTCCCAACAAAATGGATTGGTCAGTGGTTCCTTTCTAGTATTTATTAAGCTTATGCTATTTTTCATACCTTATAGAGCAGTTCCTATCCATTACTCTGTCTCCAAGTTACTGCAGTGCACACGTTCCTGTTGTTCAGCATAACTAACTGATTTTTCAGACTTATTTGAAGTCATCTTTTGGCCAGGAAATGTATTCAGAGCTTGAACTGATTTTAATGGTCTGCAGTAATACCTTCACTGGTGTTTAGAAGCATTATGCTTTTTGAGGAAAGTATCATTTTTGTTGGCATTGCAGCAGTATAATTGAATTTTACTGTCTCAACAATGAGAGACTCGAGTGAGGGGAAGAACTAATTTGAGTCGGATGGCTCCAGCAAGCCCTACCTTTTGCTCCCACATCTAGTGGTGAGATAAAAGGAAGGTTAACAGCAATTACTGGTTTAAGGACTGTTTAAACCCAGCCTCAGTCACATCTGCTGTCTCATACTGCTTTTTCTCCTCATGGCACTGACAGCTGTCAGCCATGCAGAGTTGTGGCATGTGTGGAGCTGCAGCACTGCTCCTTGATCTGTTGTTCTGTTTGAGCTTCAGACAAAGCATTGCCTCTGCTTAGAGGCCCTTTTGCTGAACCCTTAGTAGAATTCTTTCCTAGCAGAACTTCCCTTAGGAGATATTCCAAACTCATCTCAAGTTGTGTCAATGATTCAGTTATAAAAGAACCTGCTTTTCTTTCTTGTATATGCCTTTTCTAGGCTGAGATGCCACTGTGTGCTTTGTATGCCAGGAGAATCTTCTAATGTTAAATGCACAAGCTCAGACTTTCTAATCTCCCTATGTTTTGTCTGCCACAGAGTCTGTCCAGCCAGATAACGGGCTGTGTAAAAGCCTGCGGTGGGACTTGCTGGTGGTTCTGAGCTCGAGCTTTCTGTGGCCTTGCTGAAGAATGCTCCTATTCCAGGTAGCTACGCCGCAGTCAGTAAAAGGTCCAGTTGCTTTTTCATCAAGCATCACATTATTTTATGGAGAAAGAGGTGATCTGTTTCAGAGACGACCATATGAGTGCTTTCTATTTAGTTTGTTGTTTGAAGGGGTTATTTCTTCTTTTCTAAACAGGTATTACTTGGGAGCTCAATGTAATACATATTTTTAAGAGCTTATGCACTGTTTCTTTCCGTCCCACCCACCCATCCCCACAAGTCTTGCGTGAATACAAAGCAGCTCTGGCAGTTATTTGATTTTGCTTCCTCTTCCCAATATTTTGACATGTCAATATCTAAAAGCATACCTTTACAGTTGCAAAGAGTAATTCTAAGCTAGACACCAGAGTCTCTGTCACCTGGAGTAAACACCACTTTTAAGATGCTTTGCTGAATTCTTTAGGCTTGCAGAAAACAGTGAAAGTCATAAATGAAATCCTGCAATAATCTTTTTGTAGGTCATAGTTATTTTATTTGCCTAAAATAAAAATCTAAAACCAAACCACAAAATTAAATTCAGGATTTCTGCTATCTGTGTCAAAGCTACTACTTCCAGTGGGCTCTGGATTTTACTAGCCATTATACAGAGCTTCCCAGAGGAGCCTACTGTCAAATATGTTTACAATACATTTACAGATAATGAAAGCAAGTAGCTAGAGGGCAGGAAAAGGCATTACGAGGTGACTTATGTTATTATTTTTTCCAAAAATGTATGAGACGTAGAAAAATAATCCATTCTTACATGGCTCAGAAAATTAAGGAGGAAGGAAACATAGGCATCCTTGAATCATATGGCAAGTACAAAACGTCATGTTGCAATAATAAATATTTTATATGACAAAGCTAGTATTACAAATCTAAAAATTACTTCATTTAACCCCACAGTGCTAATCCAAGAAATAGAAAATCCTGCTTCAGGCTAAACTATTAAAATAATTTAAGAAAAAATAATATAGAAATAATCACTGTACTCCCATAGGACTCTTACTTACCTGTAGTCTAAGGCTGACAGGTATATTTGAGTCAACAGGAACTACTACTGCATATTGTGAAGCTGCTAATCATGTTTCTTTAACGAAACTGTGTAACACACTGAATAGCAATGTAACAACGCATAGAAAATTAGCTTGTTTGCCATTGATTAATGATAGATAATGCATGCAGTTCCCCACAGTGGCTCATTTGAGCAGCTCTCTGTGATGTACGAACTCTGGCTCATTAAGGCATGCCTTTACTTGCACAGTCTGATTCAGCATAAAGGCCCACACACATAGGAATGCACTTTAAAGACAGAATTCATATTTAGCTTACTTACAGTGTAATGGAGGTGTAATGCACCTCCAAATTATTTCATTCAGATAAACAAGGCAAAGATTGGAGGGTAGAAGAAAAAAAGTTGCTTATTTCAATTGAAAAGAGTTACAGAAGATTTACAGGCCAATACTACGAAAGAAGACAGTAGGAAAAGCTATCAGCAGTTATTCTTTTAAGTGTTGAGTTTCAAAGAAGTAGCAGCTGGTAAACTCAGGTATCAGCTGTGCACATGTACAGTTATGTATCTCAAATGCCAATGTACAAGAAAGGTGTGTACAGATAAAACCAAGGACAGTTAGAGTTCTCAGTTCTCAAGAGCAGCCAGAATGTGTTTAAAAGAAAAAAAAGTTTCTATAGCTACTGCTGAAGATAAGTACTAGGAGTAGCTAAAGCTTCAGAAAAAAACCCATAACACTGCAGAATTATTTCTTCATTTCTGAGATCAAGAAATAGCTAACTGAATCCAGAGCCACTGATTTTCTCTATAAATAAGAAAAGGAGTTTAAGGCCCAGCTTTGTTTCTTTTGCTTTGTCAAATAATGCAAGTTCACAGGTTTTACTACTTTCATATTTAGTTTGAATCCAGATTTGGTAATAGTACACACTGTAATAGTTTTTGTAACAACATATTTAATACCCCAAAGACAATGTTTATCATCTAGAAATTGCTACTCCAATTCCCCTTGCATTGTTATACTTCTAAGTCCCACTATAAATTGTCTAAAATAAAGCTCCTCCACAAAAAAAAAAAAAAAAAAAAAAGGGAAAGATGGGCTTTGAAATTATGCAAATCAATCTTTGGCTTTTGGTCATTCATCCCCTTGAAAACTAGCATCAACTTTCATGACAGGCCAGAAATGGTTAAACTTTCAGCCGGAAGGAGGATCTCTGCTGCTTTTAGTCTTTATTTCTTCAGGTTCTCTTAGAACAGAAGCAACTGTAGCGTAATTTAAGCAACTCCTTAAGGCTCTCTGAATTAGAGCATCCCTTTGCATGTCGGATTTAGGATTTCCCAGTCTCTCTGCAGGGCAGACAACTTGTGGACCTGCTCTGTGAGTGTGTTGCTTGGTTCCTGAACAGGCTTCTCTCTGGTAGAACATTCTACTCAAGTGCTTGCAGCTCGTTTGTGTTGCTCTGACCTCCTGTCTCATGGGAACCAATTCTACACAGCATATGAACTACTTGAGCTTGACATACAAATAAAGGAATGTTGTTTTGTGGTAGTCTGTTACCAATACTGCAGTAAAGCACAAACGTGCTTTCATATGTCCTTCTGTAAAGGATAATGCTCTATTATGTGGAGGCCACCTTGTGGCATTATGAAAGTAGAATCCAGATGTAAAAACAATAACACAGCATTAGACTGCATACCGAAAAATAAGGACTCTAAACTGCATATTTTTTTAGAAACCAGATATCACAATGATGTGTCATTCTAGCATCATGTGAATGATTACAGGTGCTGTCCATACAAGTAACAACACAGGAATCTGAGAACGTGTGTAGCAGCACCATTTTGTGGGGCATAGCTTCTTAACTAGTCAGCTTAATGAATGCTGCAGTTCTTAAGCGCACTGCTTGCATGGTTTTTGAACAATTGCTGCTTAACAGAGATGTAGGGACAAATCTTTACAGGGAACAGGAGCACATGAGGAATGCAGTCAAAGTTCTGTAAAACTGGCTTCCAGGTTACCATCATGTTACACCCATACTTGTTCTGCTTGCACGGGGGAGTCTGGAAATTTTTACAGCAGTAAAAGTATGCTCCTTTTCCCTGCACTTAAACTATTAATTAAATTTCCTCCACCAAAGAATGAAATTTGAATTCAGTAAAGATCAGTTCAATTGCAACCAGACAAAACTGGTTATTATCTGGCAATCTCAATGTCAGCATTTGCTATCTCCTGTGAAAAGTGTGCCAAAGTAGAGTATCCTGTTCATGGTTTTGGACATATAAGAAGGTGAAAACAATTCATTCCTGAAAAAAAACCAAACAAACAAAAAAAAACCCCACCACATCCTGAAGAAGTTTGTCCAGACAACTTGAGGTGAAAGCAAACAAGGGAGTAGATAAATGTTAGCTTTCTGAGACTTAAAAGTCATACGTGCTGACTCCATGCTGTGGGGAGGATGTGTTGGAGATGCAGAAATGATTCTGACAACTACAGAGTTTACAGGGCATTAAGAGATTTTTCTGCCCCAGCACAGTCATTTAGGTTGCCAAAGACCTTTAGACCATCAAGTCCAACCAGTATCCTAACAGTGCCAAGTCCACCACTAAACCAGGTCCCTAAGCACCACACCTACATGTCTTTTAAATACCTCCAGAGATGAGGGCTTCACCGCTTCTCTGGACAGCCTGTTCCAGTGCTTGGCAACCCTTTTGGGGAAGAAATTTTTCCTAATGTCCAATCTAAATTTCCCCAGTGCAATTTAAGGCCCTTTTTCTTCCTGTCACTTGTTACTTGGGAGAAGATATTGACCCCCACCTTGCTACAGCCTCTTTTCGGGTGGTTGTACAGAACAATAATATCTTCCCTGAGTCTCCTTTTCTCCAAGCTAAACAACCCCAGTCCTCTCAGCTGCTTCTCATAAGACTCATGCTCCAGACCCTTCACCAGCTTCATTGCCCTTCTTTGGACAGGCAATCTGAAGCAGAGTGGGATTCTGGAGCAACTGAAGATGGTGGCCTGTGTACCTTTCTGCCCCAAGTCAGACGTAGGACCCTCTCAGGGCATCTTACATTCAGGACAACAAAAAGACTGTTGCTGAATCCAGGCTGCAATCCTGACTTGTTCTGTCCATGTTCTAACTGTTTCTAGTGTAGAACAGAAAATTTCCAGTAGATGGCATTATGATTTCACACTACAATAAATATATTTAAAAAAAAAAAAAAACAGTGCTGAAAAAATATGCAGCACAATTTTTAATTCTGTGTTTAAATATAGTAAGGCTCTTTGGTAAGGAGAGAGCTCGGCAAATGAGTTAACCTGGTTGTGGCCTTTCACTGTACCTTTATGCCAAATTCTTCCATCTACCTTCAATTGTGTATTCTCATAAATCTGCTCTCATTGGCTGGGCATTTTGATTTCTTCTCACCTCTAATTAGTTTCTCAAAAAAAAAAAAACAGGATGTAGCTGTGCTACAGTATTCCAATGCACATGTAGTTCTTATTTATTCTTCATGCCAGCAAGCAAATATATCTTTGCTTCCACTGAACATATGTGAACCAGAATTACTCATCTGCTGTGCTGGATGTTGTTATCTGTGTAACTATACTGAGGGACTGACGCAAAGATTATGATAAGACTAGAGGCAGATGGCTGAAGGTGCTCCCTGCTTGTCTGGTCAAAGTTAACACCTCTGCATATTATAGTCTGAGTCATACACAAACCAGATTTTGGGCTGCTTGTGGTCCAGTGTACTGAAGTAAGCTAGTATCAATGACAGGATCATGTTCCTTTTCAAATGTAAATATTTAAATACTAGCCAAGGTGCTATCAGTTTTATGGAAAGAGAAGTTTTCAGAGAAATTGCACTGAAATGTTCAAGGATGAATTAAATGCTTTACTAATGGTGTCCTGTAAGCAAAAAATATATAGCAAGTTTTGCTAGCATTTTGACTGTGAAAAGGATTCAGCACAAAAATTTCTGCTACATTGTTTGCAAAGTCCTTTTATCCTCGCAGGATTAAAAAACTCTCTGGCTACTTAAGAGTATCCAACAGTATCCCAAACCACTTAATTCTTCAGAAACAGTTATGATGGTCTTGGATTTTGATGTTTTGTTCAGAGGGATTTAATGGGTTTCCTCTGGTTTTTCAGTTTGTATGTGAAACCACATGTGACAAGAATCTGAGACATAGATTTCAGTGTTATCAGTATGATGGCATTACATTAATCTAGACCTACTCTTTTTTCAACCCATTAGGGACTGTCAGCTCTCATCCATCTGGCTGACAGTTTGGTAGTGTTAGTGACAGCTGATTGAAGTAACTCAAACAAAACTGTAAATGTGCTTGTGAGCAGGGTAGAACTTCTAAGAAACTTTCCATTTTCTATGTAGCTGTTACTCAAGGAATGAATCCGTCAATGAAGAGGCAGTTAGAAAACATGGAGGTCATCCTTGATTGCACTTTCAAGTTGTTGGAATTTTTCGGTTGTTTCAATTGCACTGCTGTTGCTTGGCAGTTTTATCTGATTTCTCATCAGAGATTCACTTGAAATCAAGTGGCAGACAAGACTTTGGTGATAGTAAAATTCCTTCCAGAGAAAAACATGTAGCATCTCTCAAGTGAGGTACTATTTCTTTTGATATATATACCTGGTATATACCTGGACATTTTTAGTTCTTTGTTTCCATTTGTACTACTGTTGATCTGGGATTTGTTCTTTTTACCTGGAAGGCAAACACCCATAGCATGATATCAAAACTGACAAACAGACTTGTACAATCCACTCAAGTGAGCTGCCGCTGTAGCTAGTCTTAATCAAAAAAAGGCAGTAATCAATCAAATTAATTATTTTCTCAGTTGTGTACACTTGAAAAATATGGTAAGCGATATATCTGCATAATATATAAAGAAATTATGTGGTTAGAGAACAAGGAACTGTTTACCTAACATTGAAAAGGTTGCATACCAATGCAGCTATTGGATAAGGCATGTATGTATCTGTGTACATATATATATATAATTGGCATATATAAGGATATGTCTCTGCAATGAAAGCTGCAACCACAGTCAAGGCTATTACATGAGGATAAGATACTATCCAAGACACTGTTTAATTAGCTGCTAAGTTTGTTAGCAGGATGCTACAGAGAGAGAGAAGCTTCTTAGATTAGATTATGAAAGAACAAATGAGGGTTTTTTTCTTTAAGTTCTCCAAGTATTTAAACTAAGAAACTGTATTATGTAGGTTATAAAAATAAATTATTTGGTTGAGGAAATCCTTAAAACTGGAGGGCATGATCATTCTTTGTGGTCTGACAGTATCCTAATACAGTTCCTTGGGGATATTTTAAAAATATGAGCATTTTTACACTGCATGTAAAAACATGAGATGTCACTATGAAGATGATGTGTCTCTGTGATGTTCTGCTGGAAACAGTGTTGTGTCTGTGGCTTTAACATAAATCCTGCTGCTTAGCGGTTTTACTGATAAGTACTTCTAACACTATAGAGTTCTGGCATTCTTAGGTTTTCACTCCCAAAACTGCTGGAGTTTAATGCTTTCATGAGCTTATATGATGGAAGAACCATCATTGTCTCCAAGGTAGACAGCCAAAAAATACTGCCAGACAAATAATTCACAACATCCCACTGACATGGGATGACATATGCTTTTTAAATCATGCCTAGTATCATACAATGTTTTTATTATCCGCTGATGACCAGGTTAATCTTGTTTAATGATAATGTTTTCCACATGTTCAGTAATTAACTCTGACATATATAACAGAGGTAAAAAGGAAGCAAGTGTAGCTACAACGTGACAATAATGATATAATACATATTGATATATGATATATACAATAATGATATATATATATGACATAACAGGATGTGCTTCACAAAGGAAAATTAGTGGACAGGAAAGGTACTACAGCGCTCGTGGTTTCTGCTGCACGTCCGTACCTCCCCACTAAGTAACACATTTTTATGCTATCGTACTTAATCAGGAACAAACTGCAGTGCTAGAAATCATTGCTAAAAGATGACAATTTAAGCCTTTATTTTATGATCAGTTTTAATCTTTTGTAAGCTTGCTACTTGCTTTCCCTAGAAAAAGCTTGTTACTCTTTGCATGATAACTATTGAGATTTAAAACTAAAACGCCTTAAATAGATCCATTATCAAGGAATATACATCTACTTCATGCACATTTATGTTCTTCCGGTTCACATTTCTGCCATTCCACGTTTTGAGCAGCAAATTATCTTATCCTTTGTTTTTAATCGCCATCCGAAAACACAAGGGATCCCGCCCTGCCTCTCCGACGCCCGCGCGTGTGAGGCGGGCTGCTGGGGAAGCGAGCCGTGCTTGGTCGGCCCGCGCAGGCCGAACACCGCAGCTCCGGCCCGAGGGGCGGCTCCGGCCCCGCCCCGCCCACGCCGTGGCGGGCGCAGGCGCACGGTGGGGCCGCGGGCAGCGATGGCGGCGCGGAGCGGGAGCGAGAGAGGGAACGGGAACGGGGCGCTGTGCCTGGCGCTCCTCTGGCTGTCGGTCGCGCCGCTACTTCGCGGCGCCAGCGGCTCGGATCTCCTCGGGCCGGCGGAG
>VZRE01014453.1:205639-218963 GCA_013396775.1 Cephalopterus ornatus | reverse complement strand
GGCGGGGGCGGGGCGGCTCCTGGCAGGTACGGCCGTGTCCCGGTCAGCCGCGCGCGGCCGTGGGATAGCGGGAGCACGGGCTGCCGAGAGGAGCTGCTGGCGTTACGCTGGCCCCGTACCTTGTAAGGGACTAGGGACGGCCAGGCCTGCAGTGCTGTAGGTTTTGGCCTCAGCCTCCTGCAGGCGTATCCAAACTGATGGCTCGGGCTGCTGGCGTTGTAGCGATCAAAAACATTGGAACTGAGTTATAAGTAAAAACAACCCCCAAAACAAAATCCTCAAACGCATTTGCACTGTCTGGAGGACAGTGTATATTCTCAGCTTCTGTTGGTGCAAATTCTGCCACTTCGTTTCAAGAACCTAAGCTTTGCTAAGGATTTACCCATTATCGGTAGATTCCGGAGAAATGTTTGTTGCAGTTGTGGTTCTGTGTTACAGTACCCGTGAAAAACCTTCATTGTACTGGTGAAAGCCGGTTCAAGGGACATGACTTTATTGCTTCACACAACATTATGCAAATGCAATTGGAAGTTGTAAAGAATCACATTATCTTACTCAATCTCAGGTGGTAGTGGGTATATTCAGATAAAAAAAGGATCTAGAAATTCTAAGACATAAAAAATGTCCTTAGAATTAAGAATGTCATATTTCAAAAGTAGAAGTTACTAAGACCATTCCAGTTATCAAAATAGGAAAATAATTTGATATAGTAAAGTTGCTTTTTGAGTATTGCAAGAGTCATTCTCTAGTATGAGCATTTTTATAAATCTGATTGGTTTCCTCACTGTGGTAAAATGGAACTTTTTTCTTGTAAAAAAGCCAGTATTGGATACCAGTATATGAAGTGAGAATTTGCTTTAGAAAAAGAAATAGGGGAATTTTATTAAAGTGATACTGTAAAGAATGAAAAATTAGAAGGAAATCCCTAGGGAAACATCCTTCTAGCAGTTGCAATATGAGATAGTGTAAGCATTCTTAGTGCTTCAAATCACACAAAAATGGGAAGGTGCTTAATTTATGTGCATCTTTGAAAGAGAGCTGGTGTAAAGGACATAAGGACAAAATTCTTTTTGAGAGTTCTTTTGTAAGAGGGATCATTTATTTGTTTTTCTGATACACATTTCTAATGTGTCAGGTTTTATTGTTTTTTTCCCTTTGAACAACTTTCTTAACTTTGAGTCTTATTTTTAGAAGAGATATCATTGATGTTGCTTTTAACACTTTCTTACTGGAAACTTCTGGAAACACACAGGAGGAAAACTTCTGTACTTTTAAGACAACTGGAGCTGAAGCTCTCAAGTATCCTTTTACTAATTTCACTGAATATTCAAGTTTCCTATTTCAAAATAAAAGCCATCTGTATAAAAATCCCTTCTGTTCATATGTTCAGAGCTCTTAGTTTCATTATTGTTGTGATTTGAGTTTTCCGGTGTGGGCTAGTCCTAAAGGGAGCAATTAAACCCCTCTATTTCACAACAAGGCACAAACTACAATTATTGTGCTTTGCAAATCTTCCCTAATATCTACCCACACTATGTAGGATGTCAGTTTGGGAAGGGGGTTTTCTTCCAGCAGAAGTGCTGAAGTAAATTTAATTGTATGTATTTCAGAAGGAGGAAGGAAGGTATAAATTCCTTCTGCTGTTACTTGAATACATGAAATGTAACTACTTCAGATCTTACTTGGGCTGTGAAATTATTCTTTCAGCAAGACAATAACTTGAGGGCACAACAAAATCTTTAACAAAACTAGTAATTTATGCTACTGTTGTGGCATACATTGATGATCTTAATGGCTTTGATGTTGTGAGTGCTGAATGATTTAAATTTTTCTTTTGGCCATTGTTATATTAAGATTTATAATATAAAATGATAGTCTTACAACTTCTTTTAAAAAAACCACACAGCACCCTGTCTCGTATGCTGGAGCATATTGAAATGTAGCACAACTTACTGTTTTTTCAGGACAGATGGAAGTTTTGTGGTTCATGATGTACCTTCAGGATCTTACGTAGTGGAAGTTATATCCCCTGCTCATAAATTTGAGCCCGTGCGAGTTGACATAACTTCAAAAGGCAAAATGAGGTGAGCCTTTCCTGATTTGCTTCTGTGTTGGTGTATTACATGTGCCTGACAGCACAGTACAAGAATTAATGTAAACAGTGCTGTAGGTCTGATGTTCCATTTCAGACCATAGTTTTAGCTTCTTTTAACATCACTTCTAGGAGCATGTTTCTTAAAATCCAAAGTCTTATCTTTCTTCCTTTTATATTTATGGCCTTAAATAAGAGAAAATAGATTTTTCAAGTCTGTCTGTTTACTTTTATTATTTTCTTATACAGCTATCCTGAAATAAAATCTGGACATAAATCAGTGAACTGCTTTATCATTTGCCAATACCTTTTTTTCCTCCTACCCTGTTCCATTTCTTTAATAAATGTTCTGTCAGAATTTGGCACAGTGAAACTTTAAAAGTATTTTAAGTGTCCCCATACGACACTTGCTACAGTTACTGGTTAATAGTAGTAGTTGCTAGCCTGCAGTATTTCTGTAGCATCATTAGCTTGTTTTTTATGTTATGGCAAGATACGTTATCCCAAACCATTCTAACTGTACACCTGCAACTGCCAGCTATTCAGGAATACAGAAAAAAATGTGTTTCTGATGTAGTAAGGTGATTCTCCTTTAAATAAACATGTTTGTAGTTAATTTTTCTTTGTTCAGGCAGACAGAGAGTTTCTTAACTTCAGGATTTTCTTTTGCAGTATCTTGTAAAAGTTATCATTACATTTCAGAAATACAAACGTCAGTGTAAATACTACAACAGTATATTTAGGGGAGGTTAAAAGTTGCAATCTCACTGAAAATGGTGCTTGTTTAATAACGGAGCAGTTTGTTTGAGCTTAGGTTTTTTCCAAACTTTATATAATTTTTATTTTTATACTTTGTTTGGCAACATCTTACTGGCAACAATATGTAATAACTGTGGAGAAATAGACACAATAGTGCATATAACACCACCCTTAGTACAGTTTGGTTATCTGAGAACTAGTAAGGTAACAAATCTGATGTTAAGTAAATTGCTAGGATATGTCTGCAGAGGAAAGTCTCAGTAGGCTTGGCATCTCTGCCAGCCAAACAGGTAGAAAATGTAATGAGGAATACAGCTGAGGAATTAGAGATGCATGAAAAACTATGATACTTGGGGAAAATGTCAGCAGGGCTTTTCTAGGGAGCATTCTGCCTTAAAAAATTAATGTAATGTCTAGAAAGAGGAAAAAGCGTATTTAATAAGATCTACTTGAAAATCTCAAGTTTTGGAGAAAATATTTAGTCATAATGTAGCTGGGAAAGACATTCTATGGATGAGTATTGGGTGAAAATTTCAGAAGGAATAAATTATTTCTCCTGTAATAGGCAGAAGTCATCCTTGGAGTTGCGCAAGTAAATGTTTGTAAATCATGAAAAATGGGTCAAGAGTGACAAAGATGGTAGTAGCTGAGTAACTATTTAAATACCAGGCCCAAATAAATAATACGAGTGAAGAACTGTGGAAAAACCTGATAAAGTAATAAAGACTGAGATTCAGTATAGATAAATGCAAAGTAATGGACTTAGCCAAAAGGTATTAACCTCACAAATAATTAATATTATTACAAATATTATCACAAATAATTAATATTATATTAATACAAATAATTAATGCCCTGAGCAAACTGGTTAAACTACACTATAGTGTGCAAACCTGTATCTGTCTTTACACGGTGTAGTTTTTCTTGCTTGTTAGCAAGGTGACAAAAAATGGCTTGTTTTTGATTCTGTAAAAGATGTTGCTGAGAGGAACTAGTTTCTGAAAAGTGAAGCCTAGCTGACACTGCATAGTTTTGTTTGTAGTCTGTTATTAAAACTTTGTTTGGATTTTTTTAAAATCATCTTTTATTTTGTTAAAGATTCTATGATTATATTTTCAATTATCCACATATTGCTCATTAGAGCCAGATACGTGAATTACATCAAACCCTCTGAAGTTGTCAGGCTGCCATACCCACTGCAGATGAAATCTTCTGGGCCACCTTCATACTTTATAAAGAGAGAATCTTGGGGATGGACAGATTTCCTCATGAACCCAATGGTACGTACAAGCACCACACAAAGGTTAAAAGTATGCTAAGGATCCAAATACCGCTGTTTTTCAGAATACCAAGAATAAAGTAATTTACACACCTTGCTCTTCAGAGAGGATTGTTTTATTTTTTTCAGTTGCATACAAATAGAAAGTTTTTCTGTGACCTCTCCTCCCTTACACACCCACTCTGTGAAAGTAGCCCGTAGTCTGCTTCGTTTGACAACATGATCTTGTTCTAATAATGTGGAGATCAACATGTTGCAGAATTGTAATTACAATAGTTTTAAGATATAACAACCATTTGCTTTATTGCAATAGATTTTGAAATGGTATTATTTAAAGCACAATACTCCCTTACCAGGATTCTTTCCTGACAAATGGATTACTCTTACTGGGTTACTGACTCGGAATGCAGCGGTTCTAGAATTTGGCTGTTTAGCTAAAACTTTATGTTAGTATTTCTGAAAGTGCCTAGAGCAACAACTAAGCTGAAGAAGTATTTCTTGTTTTCTGTGTAGGTGATGATGATGGTTCTTCCGTTACTGATATTTGTGCTTTTACCTAAAGTTGTCAACACCAGTGATCCTGATATGAGGCGGGTAAGTATGTTCAGTTGATGCATACATAGAGACCAAAGATAATGAGATTTTAGGGTACAGAAAAGCAATAAAAACCAAACTAGACTTTTAAAGAGGTCTTAATGGGCATCATTTATTCAGTTAATGCAGTGTTGCTGTTCTAACATTTCCTGACTCATGAATTTGCTGTTAAACAGCACAACACAGAATTAAATTGTTTGCCACAACTTTGAAGCTATTACAGTATGAATGATGTTTTCCAGACTTTCTTTAGAGTGATAAATATAATTTCTCAAAGAATTTTTTTTCTGTAAATTTCCAATATATTTCTGCACTATGTTTAAATCTAGCACTTTATTTTTAGACATCATTTAATAAGTGTGTATTGAGAAGAGTATGATGTGGGGTTCTCTTTCCCATCAGGCTAAAGCACAGTTTACTATGTTAAATCCAGATGTCACAGTAGTGTATATGATACGGAGTTTTAATGCAGTCATTAAATTGCCTGATTTATTGTCCTTTCATCACGCAAAATGCCGAATAGCAGAAGGCTAGGACAAAATGGAGATTCAAGGTGTTTGCTAAATCTTTTCTTATTTTTAGTATTCCTTGTCTGTCATGGGTGGCTGTTTTTTGAGAGCTTGGTTAACTAAATACTCCTTCTCTGCTAAATGACCACTGTCTTCAGTAGTACTTTATAGGTGTCTGAATTTTTTTTTTGTAAGGAATACCTATAAAAAGCATATCAGAGCTATGTAATGCTATTTTGGCAGTAATTTTGATTAAAAACTGGATACAAATATATGCTAGATATACATAGCATGTTCTTCAAACTAAGCTGATCTCTGGAAGTTGAATTTAAAAAAAAAAAAACACTTATTCCTTACTTTTTCACTGGCCTAACACTGCGTACAGACAGGCCATTCTGATGGTAATACCGTCAGAACTTCTGATGATTTAGTTCTTATTAGCTGATGAATATGACTTGTTAAGGAGAAATTTTTAAGTTGAAGGAATTTTGCTTGTAATTTAAATTATCTTTAAAGAGTAGGAAAAGGGAGTTTTTAAGAACTCAGTTGTAGTAGTATTCTCTAGTTGACCATGTATTAAATTGTTAAGTGTATATCCAAATTCCATTTTTTTTTGGAGTGTATGGAGCTTGTATAACATTATCAAGTTAACCTCTTTTTGTTTATGGAATCAGCCCAGTACTTAGTCTGTATAGAAAGTTAATGGTTTAGTAACTGCCTGTTGTAGAGGCTTTAAGTGTAGATGTAGTGTGGATGCACTAGTAACAAAGGCTACCAAAATGCCTTGGAAACAGTTAAAGATATATCATTCTGAATGGTAACTAGGAGAGCAAGGTGACAATCCCACATTAAATTGGCAGTTGCTGTAAGCATTATCCCACTGTGGACGTGCAGTTCAGCTGTTGTATGCACTTCAGGGGTTGTTTGATTTGAAACGTGCTAATTCATCTCATAGAACCACTATGCTAAATTCCAAAGTTACATTAAGCTTACTTGGATATATGGTCTCATTAAAATTCTTCTTTTCATGAAGCAAAGAAAACTCAGCTGCTGTACTGTAATAGCTTAATGTCAGAAAGTAGGGAAATAAAAATATCTAATCTCTTCAAACAGCAACAAAAATTTGTTAGATTTAGCATAAATAATACTACTTTGAAAACATCAAAGTGTGAATCTATGAGAGCACAGATTTGAAAATATAAACAAAAGCTTAAATTTTAAAATGGAGGAAAGTAGTGCTGAAAAAAAAAAGTCTTTTTTTTCTTTAAGATTTTTTTTTTATCAGATGTTTGCCCTGTAAGACTGCTTAAGACACGGTTACCATTTTCCATATACCAGTGCTTTTAGATTTGGGGTTTTTTATGTTTCTGCGAGTAGCTGGATGTTTGGCTGTGCTTGCATAAAAATATATAGCAATATGTACCTTGGAGGATTACAAATAGTGGAACAGTATTTTGGGAAAATTTGAGATCATTCTGATACAATCAACTGATGCCTTAACTACAGCCAGAGTTGTTACAAGCTATTAAGATTTTCTGATCTTTGCATGCAGGAAATGGAGCAGTCAATGAACATGCTGAATTCCAACCATGAGCTGCCAGATGTGTCTGAATTCATGACAAGACTTTTCTCTTCAAAATCTTCCAGCAAGTCTGGTGGTAGCAGCAGTAAAGCAGGGAAAAGTAGTTCTGGAAAAAGGAGGTAGTTGAGTCTTCCTCTTAAGTCTGAGTTTGCACAACTGTTTGTTATGTGCTGTCGTGTTTATTTGTCTTGAAAGATCAAAAAGCCACTACTGTAACTTTAACCAGGCACAAAATCAGTATGCTACAAGTGTGGTTTGTAGCTTTTTTTTAGACTGTTATAAGCTGTTTTGTACTTGACAGTAAGCAAAAGAGGACATGGCTTCAATACTGTATCTGTATAAAGTTACTGATGATACTGAATTAACTATATTGTTCTGTAGAGAAATAAATAAATTATGTGCTTCACAGTAATGAATGTCTTAAGACAGTGTATAAAAATATTTCAAAGATAATACAAGTAGAGTTCAGTCTTAAGATGTCTTTAATGTTTTACACTTGCTTGAATTCTGAAATGAACATCATCCTTTCAAAATTGAGTAGTTTGCTGTATCAGCTTGTCACATGTTACATATAAAATAGTTTTATGTTGTTTACTGCCTACAGTATTTACAGAACCACAGAGTGGGTAAGGTTGGAAGGGACCACAGTGGGTCATTGGGTCCGAGCTCCCTGCTCAAGCAGGGTTGTCCTAGAGCACATGGCACAGGATTGCATCCAAATGGTTCTTGAATATCTCTAGTGAAGGAGACTCACAACCTCTCTGGGAAATCTTTAGTTCAAAGACTTTCCGCTTTGTATTGCCCAGTTTTATTCTGATCTACTTCCTGCTAAGAACTCTTCGGGAGGAAAAAAAAGCAAAGTATCCTTCATCAGAAAGTCTCTTAAGCTGTCAAGTTAATTATGAATCAAGGTATCTGTATAACATGATGAATGTTTATCTTGAATCTTTTCTTTCTAAATCACATGTATCACTTCTGCAACAACTTTTCGCTACTTACTGTTTTCTGCATGCTGTGCTTTCATCTTATTGGTGGTATGATTTGAGGCCAAATACAGAATTTTAAATGACTTTAAAATTAAATGATTTTAAAATTGAAAGAAAAGAACTAAAAGGAAGATAAATTCCACTCATCTTGTAAATTATACTTCAAAGTACCTGGCTGTTACTAAGTATGCTGAGTCACTGGCAAAACTTTGTTCTTGAGCATGCCTGTATGTTATGCAGTATCTTTTCAAGCTACCTGGTAATGTCAGAGAAAAGTTGAAAAAATTGATTGTTTTCCACTAGATGAACATTAGCAAATTAAAGTGACAGCAATACCTGTCAGACCGCATTAGCAACTTAAAAGACCCCAGGCTCACCCCACAAACTTAACGAAGAGGTTTTACTTTAAAAATATACAAGGCTCCAAAAACGTGCTCACCAGATTTATTAAAAGGGCCTTCAGGTCTTTTATACCTTGAGAGAACGCACAGAAGAAGGTGCTGCACACATTACTCAGCAAGTCAAACAACACACTTTTACTGGCAAACTTCAGAAAATAATGGAACTTGACAAAAGTTTAGAGGGCAACATTCAACCAAAACATAGCATTTCACAAAGCAATGACTTAGCACCTGCTAGCCCATAGAACTTAGCAAAATCCAACCCATCCTGCTTTTAGTTACCCAAATAACAAGAAAGGAGATTCAGAGAAGAAGTAAACAAAGAGGGAGAAAAAGAGAGAATTACAGCTACCACCCCAGATCCAGCATAGATCCAGCTGCCAGGAGTCCAGGAGATGGCACAGTCACAATCACACAATGGTTGCATGGTGCTGGTTTTATCTGCTCTGGCCCGCTGTGGCCACCCCCTCCAGGAAGGACTTCTGGCCCACTGGCCACTCTGGAGCATGGGCAGGGTGAGGGGCAGTGCTTTCTGTGTGCCAGCCATTCTGGGGCTGGGTCAGGGGCTCCACAGGGTGTGGTGTGGGCAGTGTTCCTGGTGCGGCAGTGACTGACAGCTGCTCTGGGGCTGCCCAAGGAGGCTGCAAGGGCTGGGGTATGGGACAGGGCACTACTCCACCTTCTTGAAATTTGACCTGTCCCCCCCACACACACACTTGGGTTGGTCTGAGCCAATAATTAATAATCTGGTGCCTCGCACAACCAT
This sequence comes from Cephalopterus ornatus, assembly GCA_013396775.1. Lineage (NCBI taxonomy): Eukaryota > Metazoa > Chordata > Aves > Passeriformes > Cotingidae > Cephalopterus > Cephalopterus ornatus. Next base: position 209,995 of record VZRE01014453.1, on the reverse strand, counting down.
CCATAGATTTTTTTTTTTCCAGCATAAATGCTGTTCTCTTCCATTTTTACAATTGCTAACTTCTTAGGTAACAGTATCAGTGCCGTGTGGGTAATGTATATCTGATTCCAAAAATGGGTATAACATTTAACATTCACCTACAGTACACTTGAAGTAAAATCAATTTTAGTGCATTTATTTGTTCTGCCAAACACTTAGGAGGGGTATAAATTTTCTTAGAATACATACTTAAAAGTATGGTGTGAAACGTAAAAACTGCAAAAGAATAAGTACTCATTAATAGGATTAAGTCAACTTTTAAGATGTTGGAGAAGAAATAACCCAATGATTTTGTGGACAATGAAGACTTCACTCTTTGCAAAGTAAGCTGCACATTTTTGCTCTCTTTTTGTTTTGCTTGAATTGTCTTTTTGTTTCATATATTAAGTAAAATATATTCAATGGTGACAGGAGGATATTTAGATAATCTTGCTGAAAGGATTTATGGAAATGAATGTCATATTGCCTTGGTGGGGAAAAGCAAACAAGTACACAACCTCTTTCAGAGTATCTTACTGAAAAATTTATGTGAAAAACAGGGAGCAGTTCTTTGAAGATGGAGCAAGTAGCATTGTTACTATGCTATCCTGAAAGTACAAGCCACAAGTGACTTTTGTTTAACAGCAATTGGAATGACAATTAAATTGCATTAACTTGTTTTAATCACAGTTTGTTTGGTAGTTAATAATCATAGTGATGCATTTTTCCATGTTAGATAGGAACAGCAATATTTCTGCTTTCTTTCATTGTGTCTGTTCACATTCTTGATTCGTCTTCAAGGGAGAATGGAGGTTTCAGGCCGTGAAAAGATGAAAGCCTTTGTTAAATGTTCAGAGTAAAAAAATTGACAGGAGTTGTAAAGATCGTAGTAAAACTTTGAAAGGAGCATATGGAATATGAAACAGTTCTCTGTTTCTTAGAACTTATATATAAAGGTCCAGGCAGTTTCTTTGTGCATCAGGATCAGATGTACCACTCCCTTGCCTTCCTCAACAGAAAATTCCGCCCCACTCTGAGAAACCTGTTATCTGAAAAATCCAAGCCCAGAAATCTTGTTACCTAATGTTATTACCTGAATCTTGTACGTTATTCACCTCCTTTTCAGACACCTTTGTGATAAAGTAATTTGTAGAAGTCTATTAGCCTCCTGCTGAATTACTGCTAGTTACAATGGTACCGTTTTTATATTTTGTTTTAATTTTAGAGCTGGAATCTGTCTGTCAAGTGAGCGAAGAGGTCCTATCTAGCCTGAGTGCCTTGGTCATTAAAGTCATTTGGTCACTGTTGTGGTTTAACTTCAGCCGACAGCTCAGCCCAACACAGCTGCTCACTCACTTTCCTCTGTGGGATGGGAAAGAGAATCAGAATGGTAAAAATGAGAATACTCATGGGTTGAGATATAGACAGGTTAATAGGGAAAGCAGAATCTTCACATGCAGGCTAAGCAAAACAAGGAATTCATTCACCACTACCCATAGGCAGGCAGGAGTTCAGTTATGCCCAGGACAGCAGGGCTCCATCATGCATAATGGTTGCTTGGGAAGACAAGTGCCATCGCTCTGAATGTACCCCCCTTCTTCCCCCAGCTCTGTAAACTGTGCATGAGGCCATATGGTGTGGGATATCCCTTTGGTCAGTTGGGGTCAGCTTTCCTGGCTGTGTCCCCTCCCAACTTCTTGTGCATGTCCAGTCCCCTCACTGGTGGGGTGGGGTGGGGTGAAGAACAGAAAAGGTGTTGGCTCTAGGGGAGCACTGTGCAGCAGTATTGAAAATGTCCCTGTGTTATCAACACTGTTTCCAGCACAAATCCTAAACATGGCTCCATACTAACTGCTGTGAAGGATATAACTCTGCCACTGCCAAAACCAGCACAGTCAATTAAAGTTGTAATGTGGTCTTGGGCGATCATAAATGTGACTAGGCAAAACTTACTTGATAGCTTTGCGGTTGCAGTTCCTATTATAATGCAAGGTTTTCTTTCTGCAGAAAGTAAATGTTTGTTATAGTTCAGTTTTATTATTTACAGATTTTTGGTAGTCTTTCTGCTGTGTTGTGGTCTGACAGCTCCATTTTCCCAAAAAAAAATGTAGCTGCTTTTTAGTGAGGCTATTTGAGATAACATAAGGCAGACTGTATGTTGAAGCAACTGATACCTCAGAACAGAAATTAAAGGTTTACAGAATCTGCTTGGACTATAGACAAGTTGACTTCCTTATTGGCAAAAAGAGGAAGACATGCTCCCTCTTCTTCGACTGGGTAGTCCTGCTGTCTTCTGACTACAAGTTCTGGTACAAGTTTGTCATTCATTGACTTAGCAAGAGAAATTGGTTCATCTTTCTGCTAGATTTCTCTTATGTTTTAGAGGGTTAAATCAGCTCAGAGAAGGATCGAAGAAATCCTAAGGCTAGCAAAAACTAAGTGCCAGAAACAAGCAGTCAGAATTCTCTGTTTCTGGCACTGAGTGCGAGTAATACAATGATCTCAATGCATCTTAAGAATTTGTAGCTGAAGAGCTCATTTAGCTACATTCTGAATGAGTGGGCAACTGAGTTTATGACAGGCCACGTAGAAGGGAGAGGAGACATGTTTTGCTGAAGTCTGTTTTAGCTATTAGTCATTTAAGATGGTCTGGAAGGTGTTTAGAACAGTTTGAAATAATTTTATCAATTACATCATCAAAGATGCTTACATTCTTTGCATGTAAAGAAAAAACGCATAGCTATCTCATCTCACTGTTTTAAACAAAAAATATTTGTTGATGCTCTTTATCTTTCTGATGAAGTGGGGATGATAATGGCTCCATAAATGGGATGTGTATTGCTTCACAGAGACAATCTGGCTTGTGGTTAGGATTTGTGTTTGTGAAGAGAACTTTAGAATCAAGTGCCTTAGGTCCTGATGCAACTGTTGGACTTTGTGCAAATCATTTCTGATTTCTCTTTCGATTTCTTCTGTATGAAGTATGAGAAGCTTGTCCCATAAAAGTAGTTGTGAAGATAAATTTAGTATTGAATATCGGGTACTCAGATAGCATGGCTATGAGCTTACTGAAGAAAATCCAGTATGTAATCCTGTTAAAGAGTACCTTTGTTAAGCATTATTATGTCGCTCTTGATACATACCTATTAGAGCAACCCATTTCAGTAACCACATGTCGAGATTTGCAAAGCAATCTAGGCAATTATAAGTGCATATTGTTTTCCAACTTAGTGAAAAGTATATTAAATCACTAAGATCCATTTAAACATCTCCACCTGGGTGTTAATGGACCTTGAATTGCATAAACGTCATGTGTGATCAGTACCTCAAAGGGCAAAGTTTCTTTTACAGTTTGATACAAGGACCCTATTTTTAATGGATACATATGGCATATACAAATCAAAGGCTGTACCATTCAAGAGATTAAGATCACCAGTCTTTCCCTCCACCTAAATAACTGGGCACCCATTTAAGGCTCTTCCCTAAATCTTCCCAATCTAGCCAGCTTTCCCCCACTTAGTATAGGCTTCATTCCCTGTGATAGTCTGCCAATGGACTGGTTAAATGCATTATTATACTTTAAGTGCCAAAAAGCAAGCAGTATCAATAGTGGAAAAAAAAATTGAATTTCAAAAAGTCTTACCTCTTTCATCATGTCAGTGGCTGTGAAGACAGGACCCTAGATCTTAATGACTTTTTTGAACTCTGTGTAAAATCAGGTGATTCAGGCCATAAATTAATGCAATGTTTCTAGTCACAAAATTGTCTGTAGGAACAGTGTTGAGTCTATTTTCAGATAGTCTGGTGTGCAGGGCACAGGACTGCTATTTACCATTCAGATGCAAGGAGAATCCAGTTAAATACTTCAGAATAATACTTTCCATTTTTGGAATCAGAGCAGAATAAGACTTTAAACAAATTTTTGGGAGTAGGGAGAAGTGTTTCTTTTCCTACCAGTTGGTTTGCTCAACCATCCATGGATGTGGTTCAGAATGCTTCAGCTTAGGTGGTGGGAAATGTATGAGCTGTACTAGTAAAGATAATTTCTTGGCTGTGGTACTAGGACACCCTGAAGGAAAAGTGTAACTTAAGAAATTGGAGAGCAAACCTTTTAATGAGGCTGTATTTTTGCAGTGCTAAACATTCTCTGAGAAAGAGGAGGAACTCAGATGAGAGGTTGAGCAATTACTGAAAGAGGCTTATAGTGAAATAAGTGCAGCATCCATCGTCATATTTACCAAAAGTGGTGAGAACTGAACTATAGTGTTATTACCAGGTTTATGATTAAAGATCCAGATGGTCCTTTCATAAAAATAGTACCTGGACCTGTAGCTTTGT
>VZRE01014453.1:175206-205600 GCA_013396775.1 Cephalopterus ornatus | reverse complement strand
CCCGTTAGAGACATGAATCTATAGGCAATAGAGATTCCTTGAGAAACCTTTTCCTGTTAACGTTTTGGGTGTGGATTTGAATTGTAGTGTTGACACTCCCTCTTCTGTTTTGGTGTGTTTTTCTCTGCTACTTCTATTCACATGGTATGTACACAGCGTTTTTTCACTTTTATTTGCCCTTCGTTTTTATGAAGACTACAAGGGTCTTGTTGAAACTGCTGTAGCAAACACTATTCAGCTGGTGTTGGCAGAAATAATTGTATACATCACTTGTGCTTTCAAATGTTTTCATGATAGCAACCAATTATTTCTATCACCAGGTAGCTGACTAATGATGGAGAGGTCATTTGTCCTGGAAAAATCTGATCAAATTGATATGCTTTCTTTGTAATATGTTTGAGACTTATTTTATTGTAGATTTTTTTTTCAAAACCTTTAAATGTATCCTGAGGAGAGTATTAGAAGAATTGTACAGAATGAGACACAGTTCACTGCAAATACAAATGTTTAACATAATGCACTGTTTACAGGGTTTTTATTGGGAAAAAATAAAATTGAACAAAATGTCCAAGGGCCTGGCCAGCTCATCATGAAAAGTGTCAACTTCAATCCTAGTAACCAACACCAAAAGTCACCTGCTGCTTTCAACCCACTTCATTAGTATTGCATTGGAAAGAAACACACTTATAGAATTCTGCCTCTTTCAATCTTAAATCTGTATTACAAAAAATCTGCTCTCCTTCATACACTGTAGCTCTTTATACATCTTTTGTATATGATGGAATACACTTGCCCTCTGAAGCTCATGAAGTTCCTTTATAGCTTTGCAGTCCATCGTTAGCCTTTTTTAATCTTTTGTACATTGTTCAAATTTGATAGCTTTTTTGTTAGCTAAATAAACTTCCACTTTCTCAAATCTGCTTCTTTGCAAGAAGTGGTTACGTCTGTAAAGACTTCAATTTCTAACTTGATTTAAGCACTGTTTGTTGTTTTTATTCTTTCTTTAATAGTACTTATATTTTCTACTCTCTAAGTATTTTTAATACTTTACATATAGTTTGTGTTTACATATTTTTACTGGCTAATAATTCTTTTATGTTCCAAGTTAGGAATTTGAATAAGCAGGTATTTCTGCAATAACAATATGTGTTGCTAGGAATATTAATATGGTTTATCAACAGAAGTCCAAACCATGAATTGGACTCTACTGTGTTTGCTATTTTTAGCGGTGCTTCCTTGCTTCAGTTAGCTCCTTTATGAACAAAATACAGACTAAAATTACTAGTGCAGCCAGGTTATATTAATACCTGTCAAAAAAGATGTGAACACATCTGAAGATCTTGCTCTTCTACACAATGTTTCTTTTGAAGGGAAGTTTCGTATTCTTTCTCCAGCCGATGCAAGTGCTATTGGTCTCAGCAGCGGAACACAGACAGCATGGCTGCAGATAGTAGATTATGAAAAACTCCTAGCCTACACTGTAGGAATGTACTTCTAGAATATGTATGGCCTTGTACTGCTGTAGCACTTCCAGACAGTTTCCTCTGAGTGACCGTCATCTGTGGCACAAGTATGCCATAAACACGCAGTGCTTAAAAGGCAGTAGTCAGGAAAAGTCATTTAGCAAACTAGACTGAAGCAAGGGTAAATAAATGAGAATTTAAACCATAACCCTGAGATCTGCACATGAACTTCCCTTAATTTCTAAATTCTATAGGTTGTTTCAGAACCAGTATATTAAAGAGGTATTGCAGGTTTTCTGTTCAAGTTCTTAGACTATAGGTTCTTAACACCATAGTTCCTTAAAATAGTTCATTTCAGTAGTCACTGAGCAATCTGACTAATTCTTATGATGTGATCTCAACCTCTCCTGGGGAGAGCTGTGGGCAGTGAAATGTGTTGTTTTGGTAGAAATTTTTCTGCTCCCACCCTATCCACCCCCTGTATATTTTTCATGTTGCTATCCATTTTCCTTAAACAGCAGAATCAAGAAACTAAGTCATGTAGTTAGTGTCAGACAGTGAGATCTGTGATAAACATCGTTTCCAGGAGCGATTGATTCCACAGTCAGCTGCACAGAGTGACAGATTGGTGGGATATACGTGTTTTGGGTTGGATTTTTTGGTTTGTTTTTTTACCTTGGGCTCATCATCAGACTTAGAATTTAACTTGTTTAATTACGCCTGCCTTATGTTTTGAAGCATTCTTTTTATGATCCTTCCAAGCATTGCTCGCAATGGTACATTGCTCTATATGAAAAATCCCTTTCTTTTTTTTAAACAATGCTACTGAGCCGTGAGGTTGCTAGAGAGCAACAGAAGTCACAGAATCTGTATTTGGAAATGAGATGGTTGCCATGGCAATGATCCCAGCTGCTTCTTTTCCCAGTTGAGAAAATAATTTTTAGACTCCTATATTACAAGGTTAAGCTACAATGTTTTAAACTAAATGATATAGCTAATTGATTTAAAATGAAGATCAACACATCGCTTATTAAAAATCTTTGGGCTGATAATCATCTGAGATGGTTGAATCAAATATTTGTGCAGGTACTTATTTTTCTGTTTGTTTTTGATCAGGTACTTGAGGTAAAACTGGTGCATTGTGATCAAAAATATTTTCATCTTACTGATTTTCTTAAATACATTTTTTATAGTAGAAATTATCCTGAAATCTGACTAATATCTAGATAAGTAGTGTTTAAAATATGACTCATGTTTTGCAATATGCCAAATCTGGATCAAACCTGAAATGTTAGATACTTTTAAGGTTTATTGTCTCCAAAGTCCAGACAGTTGGTAAAGCGCTGGTTGTTTTGGTGGTCTCTAGGCAACCTCAGTTTGAGCAGGATTATCACCAGCACCAGTTCAGTTCAGTCATTCTGTGTATAGCCAGTATTAAAAACCTCCAAGTATGGAGGTTCCACAACCCATCTGGGAAACCTTTTCCTATGCTCCACTACTGCTGGTGAACAAACTTTCCCAAATGTCCACTTTGAATCTCCCAAGGCACAGGTTGTGGTCATTGGACTGTGTTGTTTTTAGACTGTGGTATTAATCATGCTAAACTCAAAAGCCTGGCAAGGTTCAGATGAATAGTTACAGGCAGAGGAACCCTAGTTAAGATAATTAGTGAACATTGGAAGGCACAGACTTCTCTGCTCCTAAGGCTATCAAAGAACCATTGTCCCTCATGTAAAACTCAAAGAAAAACTCCCAGAGCTCCTTGCAGAGTGTAGTATTACCTACAGGGTACTCACTATGGGATGTAGGGGAAAGGGCAGTTTGGAACTGTTTAAAGGTTATTATGGGATGCTTTTAATGGGACTGTAGGAGCATGTGGCACTATCAATGAAATGTTTAGAGGAAGGACCAAAAACTGGGAAAGGGAGGGATCCATGTAGTAAGGAGGTACAAGCTTGGTTTGATTTCTTTGTTGACCAGTCTTTGCTGGCTGCTTTTCATCACTTTATCATCCACTGGTTTGGGGGGTTTTTTTCTCTTATTTCCTGTGTTTTAAAATGTAGCTCACTCTTCCTTATTTCACTTAGCTTTCCCCCTTTTCAAAATATAGGCCCACTGAAATCCTCTGGGATCTCCATGACTTCTAAAAGGTCATTGTAAATGGTTGAGAGGACTTCTGCTTGCTCATAAGGTGCCTACAGAATTTTATCTGTCCTTACCACTTGCTACTTACACTTGCCACCTAACTACTTCAGTATCTTTGAGATACCTCCAGTCCTACTCCTTCATTAAAATTCATTTCATTAAATATCTGATCACTGTTTATGAAGTCTGCAACAAAAAAAATCAGTGTCTTTTGCCTGTCTCCCTCATTAAATAATGGATTTTTTTGTTTGATTTCTTTTTACATCCAATACATTTGCAGAATATTTGTTGAGTTTTTATGTCCCCTGATAGTGGTAACCTTTTTAATCCTAACCTCTAATTTTATCATAAGTGGTTATTGTGCTGTTCCTATATAGCCACTCTTAGGATTTGTCCTTTGATTTCACTTGCACAACTTCATTCTGACTTTCAAATTTTTAAAGAACTTTTGAATCAGACCTTTTGAGCTCTTATGATGGTTTCTGCCTTTCTTCGTGAGAAATAGTTTGTTATTTCACCTTCATTATAATACCTTTTATTAATTGCCAGTCCCTTCAAAGCCCTGTCTCTCTCAGACTCTTAGCAAGAGAGGATAGAAAATGGTTGCCTAAGTTTATTGGTCTGTCTTTTTATTTTTTAAAATATATTGTCCTTACAATGCTGCACATACTTTTCCTCAGAATCACAAATTCTACCATATTAAGATAGGTGTCACCTAAGCTGCATTCACACAAATATTCTCCAACGGTTTTCACCTGCAATGTTTATATGTGGCAATTTCTGCCACTTTTAGAAAAAAAAAAAAAAAGGTCATTTACCAGATGTCCTATCATACTGTTTTTCAAAGCTACCTGAGTAACTTAAGTTTTTCATTACCACCAGTCCTACCTGTCAGCTAACCAAACAATTATTTTGCAATATCTTCCATGATGATGAATTTGGATGTATTTTTCAAGTTAGGTCCTTCTTCAGTGTTTTTATTGAAAGCAAACACTTTTCAATTCAGTTAAGTTTCTCACCTTAGAATTTAGTCTTGGGTTCACCAGGAAGACATGAAGAATATGTTTTTAGTGTTTACTTCAGTTCTTGGAATATTTTCGTAAGAAATCTGAACAAATTTGCTGAACATTTGAAAAGTCAAGTGTTTCTAAGAGTGAAGCATTTGTTCTGTTTTACATTCAGTGAAAAAATATAATTTGGTTCATTTCCCAAATAATGGTTCATCTCACAAATAATGAATGTGTAAAAAGAGATTTAAAAGCTGTATTGAAAATAGCCTTATGTGCAACGTGCTTCAGCATTTAATAACTGCTTTCTGCATTGTCAGACAAAACACATACTTCATATGCTATTGCCAGCTCAGAAGTTCAAGAACAAGTGAAAACTGTTATGAACACTTTTGTTTGTTAATGATCCTATACACAGATACCAAAGTGTATTTAGCCAAGGTTGCAAAGCAATTAAAAATCACTCAAAGTTGCAGAAGTATTTCTATGACCCAGTATGCTGGTTTAAAAGTAAACCAATGGGAGAAATGAACCCAACTCAAGAGAGATTACAAATCAGAGTTCCAATTTACTAAAAAGATTATGATAAATACAATGCAAAGAATAAATCCAGAGAAAACTGGTTTTAACCCCTGAAGACAGATGTATAACCCTGCATCCTCGGACAAGAACAGAATGGTGTTCGTTGGCCCCTCTGGGCACCAAGTAAAAGAAAAGGAAACCTGTTGGTCCAGATGAAGGTGGCAGTTTTGTCAAAGTAACGATCACAGTCTCGTTGAAGTTCTGCTCCTCCTCTGGATCTGACAAGCAGTACCAGAAGTTCCAAAACCCCGAGATTATATATGCTCAGGTTGAGGTGAGAATGTCCAATACCTCCCCCAAGGCAGGGAGTTTCACAATGGGTGATTTAACTCTGTGAGTCTTGGGATATTTTTGGAATCTTTGATGGTCTAGGATTTTGCAGCTGCCTATTATGCCAGTCCAGTATGGCCCATTAGCAGAGATGACCCCTCAGACTGGGTGTGAAGGTGCTAATGCCTCACTGGAGAGGAGTTATCACAGCTGAGTCATTGGTGTGAAGACAAAGAAACACTCCCCTGCCTCAGCTTGTAGCCTGAGCTGTCAGGTGTGCCCTGGGCAGCTGCTGCAAATGATCCATTAGTAACAGTCCATCAGAAATGACATAGAGGGTGTAGAACACACACTTTTGGTTATACCCACATAGTGATAAACTGAATCTGGCCCCTGTAACTAGGACACCTGATTTTGTTGTATGGTGGGGATCTGTTAGTTTGTTTTCCCAAAGCAATCACTTGTGCTGTGCACTCATGAAACTTCTTTCAGGGTAGATACTCAGTGAGCTCTTTGTTATGTGTTTTATGTGTTTTGACTAGTTAGAACTTTGTCTCTTGAGTTCCTCAGTATGCTGAACAAATTTCTTGCATGATAGTTAGCATTTTACATGTTTCTGGCAACCCTACAAATCCTTTTGAAGGTCCTGGGTATGCAAGTTGCCAGCCTGTGTCAAAGCCTTTCCTGTAATTACAGAGTCCCTCTTGGGCAGAGACCATGAAATGAGAGATTTTTCAGTTCTTGGACAAGTAAGGAGGTAGAGCAGGACTGCCTCCTTGGACCAGAGAGCAGACTTTGGCCTGTGGAGGAAACTGACGAAGTCCCTTGGGAGGCAGTTGAGAAGGGCAAAGAAGTCCAGGAAGTCTGGACATTCTTCAAGAGGGAAAACTTAAAGGTGCAGGAGTAGGCTGTGCCCATGTGCCAAAATATTAGGTGACAAGGAAGACCTGGCTGAACAGAGAGCTTGGGCTGGAACTCAGGGAAGAAAGGAGATTTTGTGACCTTTGGAAGAGGCAGGAAATTCAGGAGAACTACAAGGGTGATGTAAGGTTATGCCGAGAAAAAAACAGGACCGTCAAAGCCCAACCAGAATTTAGTCTGACTAGTGCCCTAAAAGGCTGTAATAAAATAAATAAATAAAAACGATTTCTATAAATACATTATCAGCAAAAGGAAGGCTGAGGATAATCTCCATCCTTTATTGGATGTGGGGGTAAAGAGTGACAAAGGATGAGGAAAAGACTGAGGCGCTTAAAGCCTTCTTTGCCTCAGTGGCACATTAATAGCAAGACCGGTTGTTTTCAGGGTCCTCAGCCCTCCGAGCTGGAAGACAGGAACAGGGAGCAGAATGAAGCCCCCATAATCCAAGGGCAAATGCTCAGTGACCTGCTATACCACTTAGATAAACTCAAGTCTATGGGGCCAGGTGGGATTCACAGGAGGGTACTGAGAGAGCTGAATGAGGAGGTCACTGAGCCACTGTCCATCATTTACCAGCAGTCCTGGCTAACCAGAGAGGTCAAACAACACCCATCTACAAGAAAGACCAGAAAGAGGAGCCAGGGATCTACAGGTCTGTCACCCTGACCTCGGTGCTGGGGAAGGTCATGGCGTAGAAGGTCATCTTGAGTACCATCACTCAACACACAAAGGACAACCAGGGAATCAGGCCCAGACAGCATGGGTTTGTGAAAGGCAGGTCCTGTTTGACCTGATCTCCTTCTATAAAAAGGTGACTCACTCAAGTGTATGAGGGAAAGGCTGCAGATGTTGTCTACATGGACTTTACTAAAGCCTTTGACACAGTATCCCACAGCATTCTCCTGGAGAAACTGGATTCCCATGGTTTGGATGGGTGTAGTCTTTGCTGATTGAAAAGCTGATTGGGTACCTGGCCCAGAGAGTGGTGGTGAATGGTGCTACCTTGGTGGCTGGTCATCAGTGGTGTTTCCCAGGGCTAAGCTCTGGGGCAAGTCTTGTTTAATGTCTTTATCAATGACCAGTGATTGAGTACTATGGGATTGAGTACACCCTCAGTAAGTCTGCAGATGACATCAAGTTGGGTGGGAGTTGCCCTCCAGGATCAGCATATGATCTGCTGGAGGGCAGGAAGGCTCTGCAGACGGATCTGAACAGGCTGGATCAATGGGCCATAGAGTTACAGAGAACTTGTAAAGAAGTCTTTCCACATAGGAGAGCCTGAATTGAAAAAATTCAGATGAATGTTTGCCAGTTAAAGCTGAGCAGAATTAGAAGGATAATTAAAACTTCAGGATATTGTAGAGAAGAAATATGTGGTCATTGGGCTAGAAACTAAGTATTTTAATTAACATTGGCTAACAATAAGTCATTGTAGCAATGCATTATTTTGAAATCTATATATGACCAAGCCATACCAATGTAAAGTAGTCTGACCTTAAGATCATTATATAATTTTCAGGGCTGAAAAATTATTCTCAGAATCAAGAGCAGAGAGAGATATGTAAAGATTTTAATTGTTTTTTTCAAAGTTTTCAGTTACAGAAATAGATGCTTTTTCTGAGCACGAGTGAATGAGTGCTGATGCCCTTTCCTCTCTGTTCTAATTAAACACTTCCCACTTCACTTCTGCTCTGCCAGCTCAGATGAAAGTTTGGAAGTCAACAAAGAAGCAAACAGCAAGAAGGTAAAGAAAAATGGAAAGATGGAGGAGGAGATAAACAGTCATGAAATATATGGAAATCGAAGGCACAAAACAAAGATGTACCCCAATTTATATCAGGGTGATGAGAGGCCTATCAATAAACAACACTAGAGTCCTCTGCCTTTTCTTAGCATACTATTTCACCAAGATCTTCATCTTTTTGAAGCAATTTTATTATTTCATAATCTACCATACAATATTTTCAGGCCTTTGCAAGGTTTGTAAAACTTGGTACTAACCAGAAATTACATGTTGTCAAACACATGATATGAGAAATTCCTTGAGCTTCATAATGCTAAAAGTAGAGTAGCTATGTTACTGACCAGTGACAGGGAGAAGATGATGTTCTGACTCTCTGTGGCCATCCTCCTGTAAAATAAAGCATTGCTTGTACTTTAAAAGTGAAGAGAATTATCACTGAGTTTTAAATGTTACAAGCAAATATTTCCAAAAACATTTTCTAGGGGTATTTATTTAATTGTACGTATATACAAATCTTCATATGTGGATTCTTACTGACGATGAGGTATTGCAGAAGAAATTATGATTTGATATGAATCCTGAAGTAGAGCTTGCACAGGACTTAAATGTTCCATCAATTTTAATTGTGGTTTGTTTCAAGGATGGAATCTGATCAAAGTGGGTTCCAGAGTGGATCAAGGAGCTCAAAAACTTAAGTGTTGGCTCATCTTTAAAGGGCAAATGCTAGATTAGACACCACCAAAAGGCCATGCAGACAGACAGTACAACTTTCAGATCCATAGCAACAATTAATTAATTTAATTAATTACAGTTGTGATTTGAATTAATATTAATTAACTGTTGTTAATCCACATAAACTAAAATACAAATGTGTCAACCAGCCTGTTCTGCTTTTGGTTTTGGGTTTTTTTTTTGTTTGGTTGGTTTTGTTTGTTTGTTTGCCTTTTTTTTGTTTTTAGAGCTCTGAGACACTGCTTCTGATTCATTCACATTAAAACATGAAAAAACAACACAGTTTATGGTTGGATTGTTCCTAATAATTAAAAATCAAGTTGTCTCTGTGCAATTTAAATGTGACTAGCAGTATACTTCTAGTTAATTCATGTATGCAAAATGACATAGTAAATTTGAGCAGCTACCTGTGTCTATTTAAGCAACATAAGTAATTTACTGAACTGAAACTTCTTCATGGTTCTCCATCACTGTGTCTGTCGATTATTCAAGGAAATATAATTTAGTAACTATGTAATTTTAATCATTATGGAAGAACTTTGTACTTTATAATTCATACATACTTACTTGCAAGTGTAATATGTCGGACCAAAGTCCAGCAGAATAAGCACAGTGTGAAATAAGGAATACGTAATTTTGCTGTGTTTGTGATAGCATGTTGGAGCTGATTTATTCACTTGGACTTAAGTAGCAGGCAAAGTACAGCTACAGAAAGTGAGCTCATTTATTTGTGTTCTTCCTTGCCAGTCTTCACTTCAAAGAGGTAAGGCTCGTGCCCAGGGCTGTTTTCTTTGGGTGCTTTCTTAGTAATTTATAATACCAACTTCTTTTCTGGAATTAAATAGATATGTAAATAACTTTAATGTGTAAATGTGCGTGAAAAAGAAAAGACTGACTCATTCAAAAATGCTTAAAGAAAGATGAAACAGTTCAAAAAATAACCCCAGGTTGAACGTCAAATTTCATTAAGTTTAATTATGCTTGTGGGTTAAGTTTTGATTTCAAGTAATTTAAAATTTAATAATTAATAATAGCAATAATAATAGAAGCTTTCAGGGAAAAGGATACATGACAGTAGGAAATACAGGCACAGCAAACTTAAATGCTTTAAGGGAAGCACTGTGCTGAATTTCACGGAAAGTAATTTTCCAGTTTATTATGATCCTAATGTCAAATGACCAACTTTGCATAAAATAGCAAATTATATGTTAATGGTAAATTGTAGTTATTGCTGAATAGTTTTAGGTAGAGTAGAAAATTCTGGTTTGCTGGTGTTTTGTATGGTAGGTATAAAACTTAAGCCTCAAACCTGAGCTTTATTACAATGATTTATCTTGAACATTTTTTTAAAAAATGTGTTGAATATTTTTTCACTCTGGAAAACTGTTTGCTGAATCTACTACTAAGTCATTAGATTTATAAGGAATGTGGTCTTGTTGCAACATAAGCCACTGTGGAGGATATTGGCCTCTGCAGATTGTACGCTGACACTGGTGGGAAATAAGCTGTGACTGAAGAGCTGTTTGCTAGATCTATTTTCTGCCTTCATCAAAGTCACTGTGGGGAACCCAGTCCTTAAAAATAAAATGAAAAAAAAAATTTTTAAAAATTGAAAAAGTTTGGCTAGAGACTAAGTAATGTGTCCTTTGAGAGTATAGAAAACATTTGTTATCCTGATTCAGTCTAAACTGTCATTGATACAGAAACTCCTCTTCGGATAATCTGGGATTTGCCTAAGTGAGGACCCCAGGATTTAGTCTAGTAATAGCCTAAGCCTTCTTGCTGTATTGGATGGAGAGTTACAAGTTCTGTACCTCAAAAGGTGGATAAAATGAGGTTCAAAACTGTTTTAATTCAATATATTGCACCTGTCTTGGAGAGGGTTTTGGAGAGGCTGAAGGAAAGTTCTTTTTGATTTGTTCATTGAACTTTTGTTTTTTTAATCTGATTTAAACCTGTGACTTGTTATTTAAACCTGTAGATAGAAGTTCACAAAAAGCATAGTTCAGATGTGCTTAAGTGAGTTTTCCAGTGCATGGAAACATTCCCAGCACTAGGAAAACCAAGTCTTTGAGTACTGTTTGAGCTACAGACAGTCAGCAGAGCTAATGTTACTGTTTCTGCCAATTCGACCATTGGTGTCTCTCTTTCACTGTAGTTTGGACTAAGGGAATAAGACAAATTCAACTCTGATAAATATAAGATACGCTTTTTTCTTTTGTCATTACGTTACTCTTGATGGCTTTTTTCATTGCCCAGCATGGCACAAGGTGACAGAGGTGAGAGATGTTTTAAGTGTGGCAGCACAGTGCTCTGTGTCACAGGAATGACTGGTCAGAAAAGGGTTGTGAGACACCAGGAAAGGAGAGGTACCTCAAAGATGGAAGAAGCTGATTTTGACAGAGCCCTACTATGTTGAAGCTAGGTATTTCAAAGCCTTTCTCCTTCAGGACTTCCATACTAAAAGTCCTAAATATTTCCATTTTCAGCTCTAGTCTGTGTTACAGTTCTGTATTTCTGCGGGAGGACTGACTCAGAAGGAAGATGCTGTTGACGAGCTCAGCAGGATTTATGCTGTTCTTGCTCTCTCAGTGCACTGTGTCACTGAGCACCAAAGAGGCAGTGGTCCTGGCTAATGCCCACCTTCTCCCCCAAAGAGACTATGAGAGACTGGGTAACATCAATGAAAAAGGTACTCCTGAAGACAGTGAGAGATTGGGATGCATGCTGTGTTTTACTTGATTGCTTTGCTGTAACATTTTTAGCTGACGTATTTGAAAGTTACCTCTGAAAAAATAGTTTGCAATATGAGCATGTCCTGCCACAAAGTCCCAAATCTTTAAAACCCTTGCTTTGCAGCTATCTAATTCAAGAGAAATTAACACATTGTTGGGGTTTTGGGGGGTTTTGTTGTTGTTTTCTTTGTGGGGGGTTGTTTGTTTTTGTTGGTTGGTTTGTTTGTTAGTTGGTATTTTCAAATAAAATTCTGTGACATTTGAAAACTTATTCTTGGAACAGTCATACCTAGATTACATCTTACATCTTACATCTCAATACCTAGATCCTATTGGTACCTATAACTGAGGCAATCCTCTGCCTATCTAGCTTTCAAGATCCAGCTTGGTAGGATTTTAACACATTTACCAGAGCGGATCCCACATAAAATGTACATGAAGAGTAGTGGGATTGATTCATTTTCATCCCCTGACTAATGGCACTTGGGGTTTATAAAATTAACTTTCCAAGTTAATCTTATAACAATCAGCCTAAATAATTTTCTCGTTATCTTCTATAGAAATTGTTCTATAATATTCACTGAGAGGGGCAAATACAAGTGTCACTGTGTAAATCACTGGCCTGGACATAACTATATACATGACTTAAATCATCATCATCATCATCATGGCTAGGCTTCGCGAACAAAGATTTGTGAAGGACTCTACCCACGCTTGCTACAAGCGCGATGATGGCTAAAAAGGCCAATGCGAGATAGACACGTCCGGTTGCAAAAGGCACAGCAGAATGACTCCCCAGGTGGTACCGACAGGACACAGTTCTTTCTGCGTTGCCTTTTCTCCTCGAGATGATCCTGGGTGTATTCTCAAAAGAAGAAGCAGCGTTGTGGATAGTGTGTCTCCAGGCCTCCCGATTGGAGGCCAGAGCAGACCAGTGATGGTGATCGATATGGCCAAGGCTGAGATGTTGTTTCAGGGGGTCCTTATATCTCCTCTTCGGGACTCCTCT
Organism: Cephalopterus ornatus; assembly: GCA_013396775.1. Lineage (NCBI taxonomy): Eukaryota > Metazoa > Chordata > Aves > Passeriformes > Cotingidae > Cephalopterus > Cephalopterus ornatus. The sequence continues at coordinate 192,992 of VZRE01014453.1, read as the reverse complement.
CTTGCGGCAGCCAGTGGCAAGTTCACCATAGAGCACAATCTTAGGACTTAAATAATCCTTCTATAAAATCATCAGATCAGGTTTGGAATCAGGCAGGCAATGTCTACCAGGCAAATGTTCTAACAACTCGGGTACAGGGTTGTGTACACAGGTCTGCTCTTTCAGGATATTTAATAATGTCATGCAGATAGTATTGAGATTTAAATTTATTCTATTCATGGCTGTAGATTCCATTAGGAAATGAAAGGCAGAAAACTTAAGACCTCAGAAAGCCTATATACTCCTGTAAATCTGTCCTGAGTAGCTTAGAAGTATCAATGAACTTCTGAATATCAAATATAAAAGACTATATTGAATAATTATTTAACAGGTTTAGTCCATCTGGATTTCTACAAAGCCTGTGATACAAAACAATATCAAATCAGAGATGGTAGAGTTACACTGAGATTGAAAAGAAAATGACAATGAGTTGGGTAGAAAAGTAAGCCATAAAGTTGAGGTGAGACTGGAAGTATTTGCTTATTACTGATCTTTTCAATATTCTTATGGAGTATACCAATGCAGAAATAGGAATATGATGATAGAATTTAATGATACCATGAAGGAGAGAAATGCAAATACAAAAAGTAGGAATATTATATAGAAAACCCCACAGATGTTCTTCAGTAATACCAGTGAGACGAAAAATAGAGTACAAAATTTTAAGTTTTACTGCAAGATGAGGACCTTACCAGTTTCAAAGAACCAAACTCCAGCTTAAAGGAAACTAAGCAATACAAATGCAATCCTAGAAAACAAAGATGTTTTAGTCAGACTTTCAAAGAATGAGTGTCACTATATAAAGCCATCTGCAATACTGTGTGCAAATTATACCCACATTCTAGGAGATTATGCAGTGAAGAGGTGCAGAAAAGCTACTAAGACAAATAAGGAATTGAAGATTTATCTTACATGAAATAATAAAAGAAAGTACTTATCCTAACAACTTATCCTAACAAAACAAAGACTTACTAAAAATATAGTTTTTGTTATGGTACATGGGGGCTTATTACCCAGGAAGAAGCACTTATTTAACTAAAGAACACTATGGCACAAGAAAGATGAAGATGGACAGTGGAAGTCATCAAAATTAGACTGGGAAGCAGATGAGGATTTCTATCAGAGTAGTGAAAGTTATTGAAGTCTACAGTGCTTTTCATTGGAAGAGAAGAAATTTAATTATTCTGTGAGAAGACTGTGTGATATAATTCCCTACAGGACCAGTAGTAGATAAAATAGTCACTCATGGTCCCCTTCTCTTTCCAGAAAGTTGGGGGCACTTTTTTTGTTGTTGTTTTTGTTTGTTGGCTTTTTACACTAACCAGACTGCTTAGTATACCTTTGATCTGTTGGTCATGAGACCATACAATACCACTTCTGTTGCATCACAGGGTAATGAACCTTTTTTTGAGTTTCTGAACACTTGCTGCATCTTCTGCCCTGAAGTCTTCCCCCTTTAGCTGAGGGAGTGCCAACCAGCTGGCATGAAGTCAGTCAGCTTCCAATCAGAAGGCAATCATTCACTAAAATTTACTATTTGAACAGAAATTTACTCTAATTTTTTTTTTTCTCTCAGACTATCCAAGGGATTGTTTTGAGATTTTTCAGCGCTCCAAAGGAAATTCCAGAGATGGCCTTTACATCATCCAACCAAAAGAGGACCCTATTGTTGTCTTTTGTAACATGCAGGATGGTGGCTGGACAATAATCCAGCACATTACAGCCAACAGTACTGTTGACTTTGACAGGACCTGGCAGGACTACAAATATGGATTTGGCTCTGTTCACGAGAACCACTGGTTAGGAAATGAATACATGCATCAGTTAACTAGCAGCTCTGTGCAATATATACTTGGAGTTAAACTTGTAAACCTAAATGCTGAAATTAAATGGGGACAGTATGAACCATTCCTTATTGAGGGTGAGGAGTCTCAATACCGCATTAGGGTTGGTCTATACAAAGGTAATGCCACTGATGCGCTGACCCTGGACACAGAAGCTTATCTCCATGACAACCAGAAGTTCACCACCAAGGACAGAGACAATGACAATTACTTTCTGAATTGTGCTAAACTGGAACTCAATGACATTCCTGGAGGAGGCTGGTGGTACGACGCGTGTGCTGGAGCAAATCTAAACCGTAGGAATGTGATATACTGGCAAAAAGACTGCAACAAGCAACGCCTGTGCAAGTTTGCATGGATGATGATCAAACCCATTGAGCGCTACCTGTCATATCTATCAAAGTCCTGCCCGTGTCAGAAAGTTGAACTGTAGATAAGCCGTGTGTACTTTGAAAGGAACGTGGACTTTTTGTCCAGTGACTGAAGTGAACTCACTGACTGAATAATCACACCACATAAACATGATTGAAAATTTAAACTGGGCCTCTGCAAGGGATTTATGATAACATATTGTCCAGGACTGGACCGTGTCATAGAAATATGCCAACCACACAAGTGAGAAACTGTTGGAAACTGAGGCCTCTACCACAAGATTTAAATAACCAGAAGATTTAAAAAATTCATATTATAGTGTTTTAGCCATAAGACAAGCCAGGTATGAAATCCAGGACATGATGTCTTATACAATAGATACATGAATATAAATGCATTTCAGAAGGTTTTGTTCCAGTATCAATGTTCATGATTGATCTCCTATAATTGCACATCTTCATATATCATGCATGAAAGAAATTTCCAGTGAAGTGCCTATATTTACAAAATGCATATTGAAGAGTATTGTGTACCATAGGACAGCAACAGGCCTTTTCCTTCTGAATTTTTCCCCAAGAAACTCAGAGAACACATTTTTTAAAAGATAAATGATTTTGCAACTGTTATTTATTGCTTCATTTTTTTACCATCACTTCACTTTGTTTATCATGATTTGACTGTTGCTTCTCCCCGTTCCATGATGTGCTTCAGTTTCTCTTTTTTTAATACCACTGTGAGAAAAGAAGAGAACATTGGCTAAATTTCACATTTGCTAGCTTCAATTGTTGTGGTACTCAGACTTGATATTATTTAAACAGTGCCTTTTTTCTAATTATAAAATAAAATAAAAATTATATATTCTTCTGTTTTAAAATAATAAACAAAAGAATTTTACCTTTGATAACCTTGAAGACCTTGTTTTCTTTTACCTCTGTTTGAATTCCTTTGCACATTTCTATACCATTGGAATAGCTGAATGATAACTGAGGAGGTTTTATTGTTGCAGTATACAAAGTGTCAGGATAATAATTAGATTATCATGTATGTTTTCTTAGACATTTCAGTTACAGACACTCAACAAAAAAATACTGGCAAATTCCTGCTTTTTAATTTAAAATATGATGAAATGTCATCATTTTCATGAAAATTGCTTCACAGAAAAGAAATCATACTGTGTTTTGAGAAGACCAAGACTATCAGTACTATTTAAGAAGAGAAATTAATTGGGAAGCAGAAAAGCCAAGAAAGCAATATTTATTTTTTCATGATGCACTTCAACATTTTCAGAAAGAGATATAGCTATGTTATGTGAGTGAGGCCAACATAGCACACATGTTGATTTTGCAGCATTTGATTCTTTTCTGCCCTGAATTTGTGTTCACAGACAGAAGCGTGATACAGGAAGAAATAGCTAGTACCTGAATTGAGTTTATATCGTTGAGTCAATTTAATGTGGGTTCTGCTGTAACTCTGTCAGGATGCCTCCAAAGTTGTAATGAGGATACAAGAAAATCACCTGAGTGCTGCTTTTATTTGAATTCCTGGCCATATAGCCAGATTCTCACATACCTTCCAAAAATATGTTTTGAATAACCTTGACATCAAAGTGCATAGCAGAAAGTCCACAGGCTGCATCTGATCATCAGAGGCAAGTAACCTACTCTGCAGCCCACTCTTGGCCTGTTTTGGAGAGTTTTGAAAGAAAGGTCTCTGCAAATAAGTTGTATAAATGAGTTGGGCACTGGCAGCCCAAATCCAGCTGCCCAGTTCTGGTGGAACTCTAGTATTAACTGGAGCCCTACAAACCTACGCTGATACTGAAGTCCAGTATAGGAGTTAGATAAAAGTGCAATAAAAACTCATAAGAAGTCCACAAGCAAGAGGAAAAAATAAAAAGACATAATTATTAATTCAGTTCAAACAAAGACATTTAATGGAACTCAGGGACTGAGGTACATTCCACACTTATAACAAAATATGGATAGATATTACTATTGGAGCTGAATTTGGGACTAAGTAAGAATATTCAAAAACATCCACCACCATGGAACCTTTAAAAGTGGACTAAATTCTACTTCATAATTCCCTAGCAAAAGACTATCTTAATAGATTTTTTTCTTTCATTGCTGAACCTTAACCACCAGATTGCAGAAAGGCAGTCCAGAAGGCAACTGACCTTCAACACTGAATTGGTGAAATCTCAGACTGAAGCATGGGGGTTTCCATTCTGTCTACTCCTATCTTCTTTTGCCTATCACATTTCTCCTATGCTCTCTCTCTCTTAGCCTTTCCTGATTATACTGCTGCCTGCAGTATAAGAAAGGAGGAGTCTTCCCACCAAGAAACAAATCTATTCGGTCAAATAAACAGCTTTCCAAAATGACAAGGTCTAGAGTAATAGGTTCCAGCTCTAAGCACCCGTGAATGGGAGACGTTCCTTTTTTAACAAACAATCTCCTAACAATTGCAATGGAATAGTTTTCTTCACCTTTACACTACTTTGCATTTCTCCCTATCGTGTTTTCTCAACGGCGGGAAACGTAAGCACATTCTCACATACGATACCACAATAATCAACTCAGAATTTATTTAATTTTGTCTTTAAAAATCACTCAATTTTCATATCAGAAAGTGCTTGCTTTTGTTTCTGACTTCCCAGCCTTTTGTGTAACTTTTTTTATGTGTTAACCATAGGTTTAAAAGTATGACAAAGTGGTTTTAGGACCGAAAATACTGTGCATCAATAAATTAACAACATTAGCTGCCCCGCCTCATTTTTATTTCCTAGAATTAACAAGGAGTCCTTTAATCACTCTAATATCTGCTGCACTTCAGAAGGCATCAGGGCCCAGAGTTGAATGCAGCTGTGCTCCGCAGCTGGTACCCTCCTCTGCACCCTCTCTCCACTCTTCCTCCTATAGCTGAAGAATTGTACACCTAAGGATGCCTTATGGACAGCATACAATAAAAACTATCTGGCTTCCACTATATCTAGGTAGCTGCACCATACAAGGAGTAAAAGATATTACAGTTTATATCTTGACATTGTAATCCGGGGATTCAATATAACCCCCAAACTTAAAAGGTCTACTGAAACAGGAGCCATCAGCAACCAGGGTTTGGAGAAGAACCTGTTGAGAAGAAAAGATTTGAAGGACTTTAAAGATGTGGGGTTTTTTGAGGAAGACTGATATATCAGCAGATACATGTAGAAACTAATGGCATTTAGCGGCTGATAGCAAAAGTGTTGAATAAAAGGCAGCACTCTTACTGAGTGTAATGAAAACTGAAGTTTCTTAATTTTGAAGAAATACATTTACCAAGATAAAAAGAACAATTGCAACACCATCGCTTTCTGAAACCACTTATAGTCACAGATTCTCTCATGTTTTACAATACAATGTTGTCAATTTTTTAAAACTAGTTATAGATATGGCATCGCTATTAATAAAATCATAAACAAGATGCTTATTTGAATGGTCAAAGTTTAAGGCGTTATGACACTAAACTGTTAGTTGTATGTGGAAGAAAATTTCTTAGTGGGTTCAAAAGGCAGCAATGGAGACTTAGGATGACCATGTACGAAATAATTGGCCTCTTTCTGATTTGGTAGGGGGAAAGACAAGTAGTTAAGTGAAAAGACACAATATCCATTTCTGGAGTTAAGATTTAGCAGGCTGTTTCAAAACAGAAAAGCCACTGACTACCCAGAGGCTGCAGGAGCATCACAGGAACTGATGGAGGCCTTGGAGTCCCCAAGGCAAAGACTGTGGGCATTTCAGAAGAAAGTTCTGACCCTGGTCTGTAGCTCATAAAAGTAGTGGATGTGGGCTGTTCTTGTGGGGTTTTTGTTGGTTTGAGTTTTTTTAAACTTTATGTAATATCAAAGAAAAGGAAGCAGTATGGAGCTTTTTGGGCAGTTTTTTCCAACAGAGGGGCACCTAGATGTACACTTCACAGCAAACTGACTGTAGTAACTCCAGCTTGATTGTTAGGTACATCTGAGGAAACAGGTTTTTGTTTCTCACTCAGCCCGAGTAAGAAACATATTCATATTCTTCATATTATTTCTATCTGTATAGAAAGCAAAGAAAATTAATTTCAGAGGAAAGTTATACCATTCTGTTTGTTTGTTTGTTTGTTTGTTTGTTTCTTTTCCTAGAGCAAAGAATCCAGGGAAGGCAGCAGTAATTATGTCCCCTAAAAATTACAGAGTAATTTTAAAAAAGAAGCATCCAAAAATTCTCCTTCAATATGAAGATTTTGGGGATCCAAAACTATGAATGGGCAATTTGGAAACTGTTTCCTACCACAAGAAGCATCTTACAAAATCCTATTCAAAATCCAGAATCTTAATAAAGTCCAGAGGTATTAAATTCAGTTTTAAACTGGGTATCCAGTTCTATAACAACTAAATTCTATGAGAAAACAGCACCTTCCAAATCGATATGGGTTTCTTTACTGGTTGTAATGACTTCTCAGTTAAATTTAACAAGCTTACCACACCTCAGTGAGATCCTTCAGGGATGTGACTATCCTTACCTGCATTTGCATTAAGATTTATCACTTAAATTAGTTTGACATGTTCAGGTCATCTATCAAATATGACAAAGTGGCAACGTCACAGATTACTGAGAAAAAGCCCTTTGTGCAAGATAAAATGATCAGAATTGGAGATGGGGACTTTGAAACTTAGCTCTGAAACTGGAACAATATCTAAAGCGTGATAAGAAAGTACAGTGAAGTATTTTGCCTTGAAGTCCATCACTGCCTCTGGATCTAGACTCCTCAAGTCCATATATCCCAGTGCAGGCCTCATTGGGAATACCAATGAGATGGGGAACAAAAATCCACACATAAAAATAATTTTCAACAGTTAATAGCAGTTAATAATTGACATGAATAGTTGAGTAGGATAAGCATTATTGGCAATTCAATTATATAATTAATGGAAAAATTTTCTCTATCATATTTTACAGGTTCTTTCTCTATAACTCTTTTGATTTCATTCTTTCTCAATTCAATGAGATTTTTTCTATAAAGGAAACCCTTTCATTTATGGTCTATGATGACTTTCTGTCCTTTGCAAAATCTCTACACTCTAAGTAGTGACAGAAAGTGTACAACTGTATCCAGGTGTTCTATACCTGTTTAAAAATTCCGGGAACATTCCAAGTATTTATCTACAAACATAAATTATATTTACAGAAAATTAATGTTAGTTGATAATTTATGGGGATCTGGAACATACAGGGAGGCTGGCATATATGAAAAGGTAGAGGCAAAAATTCTACCCCCAGTTTGTGGGAAAATTCAGTGCTCAAAAATATAAAAGGTGCTGGGTCTCCAAAAAGCTTAGTTAGGGATGTATATTTATGCATCTATATTGATAATACATACATATATATGTATATTTATGTATGTGTATGTAATTATGTATAAATAAAATGTAATTTTACAAAAAAAAATTTACTAGTCCATGACCATAACCAATTATAGGATCAGTAAAATTTCATTAAAAGTACAGAAATACAGATAATAAGATTTTCCTACACTGCAAAAGTCCCACAACACTTTTCAAAGGTACAAAATATAGCTAAGTACTAACTGATACTCTGATGACAACCACATTTGTCTTTTTATGGTTTTGATTTCTCTTTTAAGAAAAAACATCCTACATAACAATAAAGCAACACACACCTCTTTATATAATTCTTGATATTTACAATGTTTGGCCACGTAATCTCTCACATGATTAAGTGCTAGCAGCATAATTTGAGCACATATTTCACAATTACATTAAACCAACATTGTTGCATCCATCACCATGTATTCTAATACATTTACTGAGCACAGAGTTCATAAACATTTACAGAACATTCTTCAACAGAAACCGAAACCAACAAAAAATATTTCATTTAATTTCAGTAGAAGCCAATGCTTCATTTTAGCAATAACAGTGCAGCTAACAGGAACTGTTACTACCTCATAAATTTTGCCATTAACTACAGCTTGTGCCTCAGAGGGGCACATTCATTTGCTAAAAATCCAGCATAGTTTACTGAATGTCTGATCCAATGTAATATAAAATAAATCCACTATAATAACCAATTTGTACACAGTTACTGTACACAGGAAAAGCTCTGGATAGTGACAGAGCAAAGTTGATGAAAGGGTCATCATAAAAACCTCTGCTTTCCTTTAATAAGTAATCATATGCTAATGCACAAAAAATAATAGGCACGGTATGGTGCATTACAAAATCAATCATGTGAATTTAGAGAATATATTTTTACATTATTACACTGCCAACCTTTCACTGACACATTTTTGCCCTGTGGAGATTTGGGATAATTAAGATAACACACGAAAGTGTTAATTACTTGTATTGTGATTGTTGAAATGGTGGAATTATTTACCTGTAGAGAAACATATTAATAGTATGATAATTTAATGAATTATACAAACAATTTCACTGAGAGCAATGGTACATTCATGATGACTAATACAATCCCTGAAATGTGCAACTGGATCATGTCACCACTATAATGTATAGTAGATATTATATGAAGATTGTCCCAAACTAATATTCCAGAGTATCTCACTCAGAATTTTAATAGAAAGGCTAGAACTGAATTTGAACTTTGAGTACTCGAAGATCTTTCTCATTTATTCATAAACATTTGTTTCCTTTACGTCTTCATTCCTTGTGACTCCTGTTGCCATTAACTTGGTTTTCACGTGGCCTTTTCTGAGGCTTCTTGTTTGTTCCCACCAGGAGGAGGCAGGTCAGCAGCTCTGTTCCAACGGCCTTCTGCTGAAGGCAGCCCCTTGCTTATGCAATCAGTCAGTGCTGCAGGACTCCTGCCGATCTATCACAGACATCAATCAAGCACAGGCAGTTCAGCCCCGGCACCAAAAGCCCCGGAAAACCTCAGCTAGTGGCCACAGCCTCAGGCCATTGTAACTAGGCCAGTACAACCCAGTCCCAAAAGTTATAGCCACCCAGCTGAAGGGTTGACTCCAGCCCCCAGTACGGTAGCAGGTATGGTTCTGCTGGACCAAAAGACAGTGCCTGAAGGTAACTTGTGTTTCCAAGCACCTGATGCTGACTAGTATTTGTAAAGCTATTCAAAGACAAAAAATGCAAAGTGTCCTTAATAGTTTTATAGAAATATTCAAAAGTTACTCTAAAAAAATCTTCTTTCAGGGATGCCAGTTCTGTCACTGGTTATATATAGGTAAACGCACAGTGCACCAATACATATTTTTCTCTTGTTTTGCATCATTCCATCAGTAATGGAAAATTTTGGGCTAAGGGTGATTTGGAAAAAGGCTTTCCTTGTGTTGTAGATAGACTGTATCCGTTATGCTTTACAGTCAGTTCTGATTTGTACCATTGTCAATATTGCATAAAATTTTAAAATTTCCTTCAGAGGTACTGGGAACTGGAGAAATTTAGAGATATCTGCTAATCAACACCATTTTTGCAGATGACAGTGACTTGCATGATGGATTGGGACTGAGATTGGGACTGGCTTCTTCATATACAAAATACATTATTTATTCCCTTCACTATGAGCCCTTCCAATGTCTCCACAAAAGTCCACCTTAAAGTGGAAATTTTATCAGTATTACAATCTCCTGCAATATGTGTGTTCATTTTGAGTAGTATTAATCTCCCTAACCATTTAGTATTGGGCATGACAGCATTTAACCCTTTACACATTCCTTGTTTCATTTTAACAGCAGGTGGAAAAGTCTCAAAACAGAAGTAGTACAAGCTCCGTTGCTTGGTACATTGAAAACTCAAGAGACAATACACTAGGAAGGAATTATAGGAAGACAGGGAATTACAGTGAAACAGATTGGATGACCTGAGGTGATGATTGGATGACCATCCCGGTCTAATTTCTACTAGTTCATAATTTACTCTACATATTCTTAGGCTGAAAGAAAGGACATAAGACCCCAAACATGGTAACTTTAATGCAGACCTACTGCATAGTCAGAACCAAACTATGTTGCTCATAGCAGCCACTGACTTTATCCCAAGCACAGACTATTTTCATGCAAAATTTAACTTTTCAGGAGATTTTTTTAACCACTAGACACATAAAGCAACAGCTTTGAAAAGACAGAATTACAGTCAATTTGCTAGGTTACATCAATATCTATATTTCCCTTATTCCTTATACAAAAGCAATTATGGCAGTCTGGTATTGCCGTGCCAGTACAGTTTCTCTTCCACTTTTTTCTTTTTCCACTGGCAGAAAAGCAGCATCTTAAAAGTCTTCCTGAAAGTTTTATTACAGAGGGCATAACACATGGGGTTAACGGTGCTGTTCACATAGCATAGCCAATAACCAAGGTGCCACAGTGTTACTGGAATGCATTCAGGGCAAAATGTGGAGATCAAAACCATGATATTATAGGGAGTCCATGTCATGATAAAAGCCAAAAGAATGGCACTTAAAGTCTGTGCTGCTTTGCGCTCCTTTATAAGAACCATCCGTTTCCTTTTGGTGATTTGGTTATTTATATTTGGATCCATGTTTTTGATGGAAGGATCCTTTGACAGAGCAGCAGAACAAGGAGTTATTTTTACTTTTTGGCAACCATTGTTGGCTTCCTGGGTGCCATCAGCCTTAACCACCAATCGGAATTTATAGGCTACACATTTTTTACTTTTCTGTATGTGGTCTTTGGCAGGTGACAAAAAGTATTTCTGGTTCTCAAAATCATTTTCTTCAGGTTGGTCTTTGACAACAACATCTGTACTCTCACTAAACTCTTCTGCCTTACTATTAGATGGACTTCCATAAGTTACTTGGAAAACTGAGTCAGCAGCAAGTTTATCCTCCTCTTCTGATGATGCGTAGCTGCTGCAGGTGGTTAACTGGTCAGCCTTAGCCCAGTCGATACAAGTACTCGCTGCCTGAGAGGCTTTCACCGTGGCTGACGTACTTCGACTAGATGAAGACCAGGAAGCCTGACACCTCTCTCTTTTGACTAAGTTTTGTTGCTTGCAACTGAAGCAGGACTTCAGGAGAGCTTTCTGAGGCTTTATTGTCTCAAACTCTGCCACAGACTCTGAACCCTGTAGTTCAGCAAGGTCCTTGGTACGCTTCTCTGTCTCTTTATAGATGCGGCAATACAGAATGGTCATCACAGACACTGGAATGTAAAAAGCAGCAATTGCAGTACCAAAGGTGACAATGGGTTCATCTAGAAACTGTATCTGGCACTCTTCAGGTGGTACTGTTCGTTCACCAACAAAGTACTGCCAGCACAAGATTACAGGTGCCCACAACACGAAGGAAATTAGCCAAGCCAGACCAATCATGATGCCAGCTCTTTTTGGCGTGCGTTTGGCCCTGTAAGTTAAAGGCCTCGTGATGGAAAAATATCTGTCAAAACTGATGACGAGGAGGTTCATGACTGAGGCATTGCTAGCTACATAGTCCAGTGCTAGCCACAGGTCACAGGCAAGGCTTCCGAGAGACCAATGGCCTATGAGTATATAGGACGTATAAAGGTTCATAGAAAATATCCCAATGATGAGATCTGCACAGGCAAGGCTGAGCAAGTAATAATTGTTGACAGTTTTGAGCTGACTGTTAACCTTAAAGGATATCATTACAAGAATATTTCCCACTATGGTTATTAAGCTTACAATTGCAGTTACAGTGGCAATAGTAATGACTTCCCAGAGGCTATGCCCCTCTAACTGCTTATGGTTGATTGATGAACTGTTTACAACAGTAGAATTGCTGAATAAATTGACTTCCATTCTTGTTCTCGGTGTATTGTCATCAGGATCTTAGCACTGTTTCATATTGCTTTCTGCATTCAAAAACATGCTTTTGGAGATAACTGTAAAGATCAAAGGGAAAAAAACAACAGAAAATGAAAGTACCTCATTAAATAGCACAGACTTCCATTAGAGTTACCATAAAAACACTTGTAAAGCAACCTATCAAATTATTTGTGTTCTCCTTTTGCATTTAGGTTATTCTTCCTACCATTGTGAACATAACTAAAACCCACAAATGTACATCCTAAGACAATGTACTCTGACATTTTTATGACATTTCAAAGTGCAATGTAATTATTGTTTCATATGATAGTCAATCACACCAGCTCTTACATTTTGAATACCTTAGGAGACACTCTACATATTCTCAAAGACAGACATGTAAAGTTTTGCAGTGCACTAAGACGTGAGTCACTGTGTTGTTTCCTACAGTACTATGTAGAAGGCATGTCAAGGTTTCAGAAATTATCTTTGGAAAATTTTGAAAAGTGACCAACAACAGAAAGAGAGCAAGAGAAAACTGAGGATGCACAGGGAATTAGGAACCGCACTGCCATGGTGACAGCAAGAAACAGTTAGGTGTCAGAAGTGCTTGAGTCAATTGAAGGAGAATCTGAGCTAAGGAAGCAGGCAGGGTCAAGAAGATGTTTCTGGAAAAATAAGTTAGGCAGGAAAGATTCTTCTCCACTGAGAGATCTCAGGACAGGAGAGACTGACCGGGTTAGGTGTGGAAGTACAGAATGGGTAGTTGGTGAGTGAATGGTAGAGTTGAGGATAGAAAGGAGTAAACTGAAGAGAAAGAAGCAATAGGTAACCACAGTGACAAAGAATGCAACAAAAACAATTTAATACTTGCATAAGCAGCAAAAGGCGAAAACAGGACCACTCTATTAATGCATACATACCTCTGACATCCACTCCTTCCTACATTCCTCAGAGCTATTTTCTTGGGCCAGTGAATACATGCCTGTATTAGGCAAAATTTCTTTCACAGATACCCTCTGGATTCTGAGTAATTCAATCACATCAGATGATTCTAATGACTTGCTTAAGGCTTAGTCTTGCAAAAGTGTGTAATTTTAGAGTAGTCAAATAGTACTTAGTTTTTAAAGTCAGAAATGAAAGAAAAATCAGAATTGAAAGAAAAATTAACAGTTTTTTCTACTGGGCACATAGCTAGTGTAAAACTGGTCAGATGATCCCTTTTTTCAAAGCAGACACTGGTTCATCACTATTAAAGTCCATCTCTAAGTCATTAAGATTCTCTCTGCATCAGATCTCTATTACGGTCCTCCCTATCCATCTACACCACTTCTCTGTTTTCATCTTTCATCCTAACTCTCAGAACATTGTTATCTTTGGCCTTGGCAAGTAGCTTCTACAGCCTATTCCTTTCCAACGTCTATCTTTTGCGCTAAGTAGTTGGGTTTCTGTCTCTCATCAGCTGAATACAAGTTTTTACACCCACTAGTTGAACTTTCAGAAAAGCATCTCATTTTCTTTCACTGTCCTCTTTGCCCAGGGAGGTGGTTGAGTCACTATCCCTGGAGGTGTTTAAGAGGCATCTGAACCTGGTGCTGGTGGTATGGTTTAGTGGTTTAGGGGTCACAATGGCAGTGTTGTGTTGGTAGTTGGACTTGGTGATCTTAAAGGTCTCTTCCAACCTTGATGATTCTATGATTCTTATTATGCTTTCATTGTTTCCTTCACTTTTGTCCCTGGTCTCCTCACTATCCACAGAAGTTTATCTACTTCAATCTGTATCTTTCTACTTCAAACCCTACCTAATGATTATCTCTTTTTGTGATGAAACTAGATAATGGCAAGTTTCCTGATGTACTGAGACTTCTGCCTATCGTGTTCCTCAAAATGGTTTTCCTCCGTCTGTGTGTCTGTCATCTCCTGTCTCATATTTAAATATTTGTGCATCTGTATTCTGTTTATACACAGCATATATTCAACCTAATTCAACAGGATTCTAGTTCATGTATAGGCCTTGCAAACTAGCAATACTCATAGTATGTGCATGCTGACCATCTGTATGCTTGGCTCTCTCTCTCCAACCTGCAGAGCCAGTCTAGCAGCCAAGAATAGCTCAAGCGCCACACCAGTCCTAATGAGCCCTATGCAAGGGAAGACATTCCATCCTGGTTCTCCATTCTGCAAAGACTTCCTCTAAGTCAGAGTTGCCCTGATGGCTGGATGTGCTGGCTTTACAAAGCTTTATACAACCTTGACGAGTAGAAATTCATTTAGTGTGAAACAAAGGTGTGTGGAGCAGCTGTATGGCTGTGATAAGTAGATGGGCTGTGAGAGATGAATCTCTGCTACCTCATGTGGCTTATGCTTCTTCCACTGTGGACAGTCAGCAGAGTTGTTACAGACATTAAAAGTTCCATGTGACTAAATTTTTAAGCAAGGCAGAGTGGTAGTGGTTTTACTGTGGCAATGTCAGGGGGTGATGAGTGCTATTTGCTTAGCAAGGCAAGGTGAGCCACAGGTTAAGCATGATGCCAAGGCAGGTGGGAGGTAAGACCTCACCAAGAAGCAGCAGGATGTGGAGAACCACGTTTGGTTCTTGAGAAGGCCAGTGACAGTGATGAGAGTCAGACATAGTCCAGTGATTGCACAGCAAGTCTGTAGTGATGAGGAAGGTCCAAGAACAATCCAGGAAGCCCAGCCAGCAGGTCTGAGTCAGGATCTGAGTCAGGATCAAGGAAATAGGAGAGCAGCTGTGGATGTAGCTGCTGCAAGAGTCAGTGGTACAGCCTCAGCTTAAAAGCAGGGAAAGGAAAGGGGGAGGCTCTCATTTATAGCTTTCTTCATAACAGGTCTTATCAGCAGAGCAGCTGACCTTGGATTCAGCCAGCTAAACTAACACAGATGATGGTACTCCTAGAGCGGGGCTGTGCTCTGGGCCTCGACAGATAATGTACCTGAAACACTTCAAGGCTCATGAATTTTCTGCAAGTTGCAAGACACCAGCTAAGGTTAGAGGTGGTCTTAAAAAGGCACCAACTATGAATATCAAGCACATGGATAAACATATACTAACTTCTACATCTGCCTAACATCTGGGTTTGAGCAACTGCATAGGAGATTATTTCAACTTTCTGCCTTTTTTTGCCAGAAGATAACACTTTTCTCAGAGGAGGGAAGACAAGAAATTGTCTAGATGCTGTCGCCTGTAATGTTTTATCTTTGCCATAGGTAGCAAGTGTGTCCCCCTCTTAGGTCACTTACCGTCTCTAACATTGGGATTTAGGAAGAAAGACTGCTGAAACTATGCTGTGTGGATGGCAGACTTCAGAGCAAAAGGAGAAGCAGAAGTTTTTGTTGTCCTGACACAATTGTTCTTGGTTTGAACTGACATGTGTGGCAGAAACACTGGTAACATGGTACAGAAACTACAATTTATTTCTTAATAAAAAGCAGTCTTGTGATTGTCACACAAAAGCCTTCCCTCCCTAATAGGCTATTTTACTGTGATGTCTATAAAAGCTGACAGCAGCTAAGCTGCTAGTATGCAAAGATCTCTTCTGGGCATGTTGGGCATTCTTGTCACCTCTTCATACTCTATAATCTTTCATTTCATATGTCTGAGTTAACACTTCATGGCATTACCTTTTGTCATCTATTTGTGTATTACTCGTGGCAATAGGGCCTGTGAGCAGGACTCCTGTGTGCTATGGTAACATAATTTATGTTAATTGTCAATCTTAGAGATGATAATAATAGGGAGATCAAAACTAAATTACAAAATCAAAATGCATATGTACAGTATCATGACTTCGCTATGTCTCATAATTATTGATGCATAATGTTCATGCTTATGAGTTGTAATGGTATTTGCTATTTGTTGCCAAATATTAATGATATTTTTTTCAATCTATCTAATCAAGTATTAATAAATGTGAGTTGTTAAATTTGTATATATAGTCAGCTTCCAGTTATCTGCAGCCAGATTGTTCATGTCACAGATTAATTGCACCACAGATGCAGGCACAGCTTGGGTTCGCCAGGTTTTATTAGCTCTATCTCATTCTGGGTCTGCCAGACCTGTGCTGGCTGCATGAGAATTGCTTGGATGTCTTTGCAATATGCTTGCCAGTGCTGCTCCCTGTTATTTTATTTATTTGCATGTATGCTAAGCTAATTTACTGATTGGCTGCATGCCATGCTCCATAACTAAGCAGCCCTTACCAAAGGTAGTAGTGCAGAGTAAGTGCAGGCCATGATTTCAGAGAATGGGAGTTGTGGTCACATTTTGCTGGAAGGGCTACTGAGTTTAAAAACCTTCAAAATCAGATTGATGTTTTAATGTGTGTTGTCAAATGACAGCCTTCATGCTCAAGAGGGATCTGGCAAGCTAGTGTTAGGAAACTGGTGAACTTTCCCAAGGACACATGAGTGGCTACTTAGTTCAAGATGAGCAGAACAAACCAGCATGGCACAAAGCTGTTCCTCTGTCTCTGCTCTGTATGCTCAGAGGAGGACGCTCAAGTGGCTGCAGAGTCACCTCATGGGGTTTATGTAGTGCAGCCTTCTGTCTAACACCCTGTAAGCCTGAGATCTGTTGCTTTTTTCCTCATTTGCTACAGAAAGCAAAGGTCCTGCATTTGGGTCACAACAACACCATGCAATGCTACAGGCCCGTGCAAGAGTGGCTGGAAAGGTGCCCAATGGAAAGGGAGCTGGAGGTGCTGGTCAACAGCAGGCTGAACATGATGCAGCAGTGTTCCCAGGTGGCCAAGAAGGCCAATGGCATCCTGTTTTGTATCAGCAATAGTTTGGCCAGCAGGACCAGGGCAGTGATTGTCCCCCCGTACTCAGCACTGGTGAGGCTGCACCTTGAGTCCTGTGTTTGGTTCTGGCCCCTTACTATCAGAAAGCCATTGAGGTGCTGGAGTGTGTCCAGTGATGGGTGAAAGAGCTGGTGAAGGGTCTGGAACAAAGGAGGCGTGGCTGAGGGAGCTGGGTTTGTCTAACCTGGGGAAAAGGAGCCTCAGGGGAGTCCTTATGACTTTCTACAACTACCTGAAATGAGGTTGTAGCCAGGTGGGGCTCGTTCTCTTTGCCCTAGTAGCAAGAAACAAGAGGAAATAGCCTCAACTTGCACCACAGGAGGGTTAGATATTAGTAAAACTTCTTCACCAAAAGTGTGGTCAGGGATTACAACAGGCTGCTCAGGGAAGTGGTAGAATCACCATCCCTGGAGGTATTTAGATAATGTGTAGATGTGGTGCTTATGAACATGGTTTAGTGGTGGACATGGCAGTGCTGGGTTAATGGTTGGACTCAGTGCCATTAAAGGTCTTTTCCAACCTAAACAATTCCATGATGCATGCAGCTTTAGCTCAGCGCACTGTTTTCTAAACATTAAATACATATTTGCTGCAGGTTTTTTTCTTTATTTTTAATACATGTGGATAGCGATTTTCCACTCTTTGCTCGTTGAGACTCGCAGAGGGTGCAGGGGCAGAGCATCCCGCGGCCACTGCCCGCGGCTGTGCCCGGGAGGTGCGGGGCTGTGCCCGGGAGGTGCGGGGCTGTGCCCGGGAGGTGCGGGGCTGACCGCGAGTCCCTCGCCGGCGCTCCCGGCCCGGCCGCGCGCCAGCGCCGACAGCGGGCGCTACTGAGGTCGCGGACGCCGCCATCTCCCTGTGGCCCTGGCGAGGGGCCCCTTTCCGGCAGTGGGCGGGGCGGGCGCGGCG